>JAMKCH010039552.1:0-14175 GCA_023653785.1 Ophioderma brevispina | reverse complement strand
AATGTGCACCAAGACCTGTACAGTTTGACCTCAAACACAAATATTATTGATCTTTGTTTATTCCATACTGGTATAAACCACAATCAGCTGTTTAGTGTAGATTTTGAGTCGTCATCACTGTATGTCTATATGCGGGAGACGGTATCACAAATTTCCTAAAATACTTCATTTTTTTTCACTATTTGGTGTTTTTGTTCCTATGCATTAAAGCAGTTATATGGAATTGTACATAGTTATATTTGATTTATAAGCTAAAAAATGCATTTCCACATTTTTTTATTCTTTGGCATTATCGCTGCTTACCCCTCTAAAACGGGGGTGTTTTTTTTTAATATCTTGGGAATAAAATGGACTTGAGGGCTCAAATTTCAGGACGACAATGAGAAAATGCATCCTTTCATCCGATATCAAAATCGATACTACCGGGTAAATCAGGGGGGCCCAAAGACGATCGAAACACACACGTTTAATTCTGAACAACAATATTGCAGAGATGTAACTTTTTCGGAATTCTGGCCATAAATCAAAATAAATCCAGAAATATATCCTTTTTTTTTACTCTTCTAAATTTCTGAGATCAAAAGTGTTGATAATAAGGTAAAACTGCATCAAAAATGAAGTTTTAAGTGTCAATTTATTTTAATACTTGTGTTTTATACCCGAAAATCTCGTAAGAAAATGCGTTCCCTAGAGCTTCACCGGATGCTACACCAAAATTTAGCCTTGCTGTCGGTTCAAATTTTGGATTTTCATGAAATGGGACTATATCTCTGCATGTTCACCAACAAGGTCCGTCCATGAGGTTAAAGTAAGCAACATGGTTATTTTTCTTTTTTTTTAAATGCAGTCCAGTTCTGAAATAACAAACAACAAATTCTCTTTCATTTTAACAGTCATATGGCTGATTGTCGGTGGGAGCACAACGCAGGAACCAGACGAACAACTCTTCATGCTCGCCGCCCACCAACTTGGCATGGTGAGTGGTGACCATGTATTCTTGCGCATCGAGCTGTATCCCGACCCTGGATACACAAAACCATGGACGCCATTATTCTGTCAGGAATATCTGAATGACCTTGGAGGTGAAGAAAAAGTTCATGCCATGTTAGTGGAAGCTTACGAGGCGATGTTGATGTTTACATACAGGTAAGCTGTAGCATTTATTTTATAAAGTTTTTTCTTCAATCTTATTGTTCATAACCCACTCTTAATTTATGGCAGTATTCAGTGAATAACCTAGGCCAGAAATAACCTGTAGATGCAGGAGAAAAAGTAGTGCACAATATGGACAAAATATCTTGGAAGTAACTGTTACAATTGTAGCTTTCTTCAGACACCAACATTTTTATCACTTCCGGTAAGATCTGAGGTTCTGGGAAAAAGGTTATTAGCAATCAGGCCACAGACCTTTAAATGTACTAGAGATGTTGAGTTTTGCTGAAGAACCCGATAAAGATAACAACTTTATTTCCATAATTGCAGATATTGGTCTAAAAGAATCAAATTATGTCACATTTGTTTTGAAAACATTCATTAATTCACATCAAGTTCAGTGAAACTTTTCATTTCCATAATAACTTAAGTAAAATGTTCAAAAAACAGAAATTGTAGATTCTTCATAACATGCGAGTCGGTGTTTTTTTTAAAATGGCCTTCGTCAAATGAACGACAATTTCCAAATTCCTGCAGTTCATTTGTGAAGCCTTCTCAAAAACAACGGCGTAAGACTAGATTTGTTTGCACTCATATTTTTCATGCTGATTCTGAATGTGGAAGAAATACACATTGATTCAAATTATTTTAAACACTTTGAACTTTGAGCAAAGTTAGTTGCCAACCTGCAGGGATCATTTGGGTTCAAATTGTATAAATTAACAATAGGGGGAACATCTTAATTACACCCCAAGTGGATTTTCATTTAATCATGGTCAAAATGAGGAAGATAATTCCAAAATTATCTGATGAGAAATTGAAGCAAATTTGATTGATTGAAGTCAATTAAAGTTTGCTCAGTGATGGGCTTAACCCCATGTGTACTACTTGCCAATTGGTCACAATGGAACTTAGGTGATTGGTGATTGGTCAAAATGGGACTTAGGTGATTTTTGGAGCCAATAAGCAACATGGTTAGAACGGTGGTAGGGCTGCAGAGGGTTAGAGGTTAATTTTTTGGGAGCAGCATTTCAATTGGTTATTTAAATGCATTTAAGATGTAATTTAGCCAATCATACATTCTGTATTTTAAGGTGTTAGTTCTTCGAGGGTTATTGACAAGAAAAGGCATATTATCCATGTAATCAGAAGGTCCGTAAGTCAATAGCGCCATTTGTCAGAACTTCCCCTTCTTCTTCTTCTTGGTATGAGCAGCAGCTCAATATGTTTGTAAGCGTTGGAGGCAGCTCACTTTTTGATTGGTTGGGGTTTGAGAATCTGTGGGTCCACCGTGACGACAGGTAGGGCACTCGTGAGAATGTGATCCGCAGTCTGTGATGGAATATGGAGAACCACATTGGCAAACTGGCGATGGCCGCAGCCCCATCAGTGCAAATTGCTATGAAGCGACCGAATCCTGTGCGAATCTGGTTTAAGGTGACCCATTCCTTGCGTGGGAAATTGCTTGCCAGGTGGTAGTTCTGTCTTAGGTTTATAGAGAGTTATCTGGCTTGGGGTATCTAGCCCGGCAGTATTTCCATGTTCTTTAAGATTTTGAAAAGGGAACTGGGAAGTAGCAACGTGTCGGCAGAAAGGTCGGTGAGAGTGCAGTCAGCTGCCTACCGAGTTGGTGTGAATCTTGACCGTGTTAGGCAGGGCAGTGCTTGAAAATTCCCATGAAGCAACACGAATTCTGCATCTGGTCAGTGGCCTCTTGAAAGGGTTCTTCAGGTGGCACAGTCCACTGAAGAACCATTTCAAGAGCCACTGACTCGAGGAAAGATCAATTTAGTATCCTAATACATGTCAGTACACAGATGTATCACATGGCAGCACACAGAATGTATCACATGGCAAGCTATTGACTTGCGACCTTGTTTGGGCTCACATGGCGATATACAATTAAAAATGTCTGACAGAATCGTCCTATTCATCAGAACACACTCGTTAGCAATTAGCAATGTTTGTCTACTGCAATTGCATAGAGGAACTCAATTACCTTAAGTTGTCAAAAATCTCTTGGTACGCATCTCCTCTCTTTCTGTCTCTTTTCTCTTGCTTTACATGCGCTCTTTCTCCGGCCGCTTATTATAAAACTTAATTAGAGGATTGATTTCTAAAGCTTTTCAGTAAATTACCAGGAAAGTTTTCTATAAGATATGCCCTGGGAAATAAAAAGGATTTATCATTCATATTATTAACGGTTTTATAAATTAAAATTTCCAGAATAAACTTTGTGTGAAGGCATGATATGAGCAAATCTTTTGTTCAAAGGGATTCTTTTGTACTAGCATATGTGCGTTTGATGACAACACGTGGCCTTTTAAAAAGTTGATTCTTGACCATGATAAATATTCTAAAATTTTAATTGGTTCCTATCCTTAAAAAGCTATGAAAACGCTTGAGCAGCATATTTGACGGTATTGTAAGTCTTATAACATGCCAACAATTGTACTACATTTTAAGATGCCTTGAATATAGGACAGAGGACAATGCCCTGGACGCCATCAATGGGTACAAACAACCGAATTTGTCAATTTAAAGGCAACCCCTAGATTGATTCTGCAACCACCCAAGCTGAGAAAGTCCAAATTATTTTGCATATTTTTAACATGCATTCGCAAAGAAATAGTCATTTGAAAAGACCATTTTTAGACCAAAATTGAATTTATTAAAGCAAATTAGTGGTATTTGTGGAAATTTCCATGCCCATTGCACACAATCGTTCAGGAAGTGGCTGGGATGTTTTTATATCCTGTCACAACTCTACTAACGTCACTGCAAAAGATTGATCACTGAGGTTTACAAACTTGTCGTGGGAATACATGCAGTCAAGACCATAACAAAGGGAAACCGGGGAGGGGAAAGCTCAACTTTGGTTTGGGTAGGGGCGTGCGGTGCGAAAATTTTGTAAAGTAGGGTCTTCAAACTGAATTTTTCAAAAACCAAATTAAGGACTTGGGAAACTGAATTTTGGGCTAAATTTGAGGTTTAGGAACTTAAGGACTGGCTAAATTTCCTGAAATTTTAGCCTTGGAGCTGAAACTTTTGAGTTTTGTGGCAAAGTAGAGGAAACATAGTTGAACGGAGGGTCGAAAGAACTGCAGAGGCACAAACTAGGGTGTCTTTACTGCCGCACATACCCGTACCGCCATATTAGGTCAGTGCAGGAGAACCATTCACCCAATGACCCCCATTTTTGTATTCTTGGTACTTTACTATCACATTTTCATTCACTACCAGTACCATGACCCCATTCATTCCACATTTTGTTATGCAATGACCACCATTTTAGACTACCAACACTACCCTGCTTTACACATTTCTCTTTTTATCAGACGTATGTCTGTATATTAAAATTGGTCTACTTTTGAAAATCCAAAAATGTGCTGACAGAAGACAGTAAGTGTGCACGTATTGGGGGTAGGTACTGCCTTTTGCATTGTGAGAAAAATTTGAACTTCTGTCAACCGTTTTGGACAGAGGGAGTGGTGTTTAGAGCTATAAATTGGATATGTTGTGTGTTGAAGTCTTCTCCAGGAGTCTTCCAGGGCCGAAAGGCTTGTTTTGTTTTTTTGTGAAGGAAAAAGGTGGGATTTTGGACGATTTGTGACGCAAGTGATTTTCAAGAACCATGAAGCACATCTAGAGGCTTACCAATGATGTGGAATATTCCATGTTCCTAAATGGGGTATTATATTGAACGGAAAGTAATAATGAGTGTGTTTGGAGAGAGTTGGAGCTAGTTGGTGAAGTAAAAATAAAAAATATTGGAAATCCAAAGGCATCTGGGGATGATTATAAAAGGGAAATTTTAAGGATGTGTTACTGAAAAAGGATAATATAGGTTGTTGTTGTTTCTTATTGGCACGACGAATTGCTCCTTTTTTGCGGAGATGGTTTCAACTGGCATTTGTGGACTGAAGAATGTGGACGATCAATGTATGTGTAACTGCATGCTCATAATCCTAATTGTCCTTGGCCAATTAGAAGGGCACACCACGTGAAGTGCTACAAGGGCCTAGTTGTTATTGTCCTATATAATGACAATTTACTGTCCTAAAACTATAAATATAAAATTTAAATGATTGGTGCCTTTGTGTGGACAGAGTTTAGTTTTATAATCCAAAAAATGTGTAAATGGGAAAAAAAACAAAAAAAAAAACAGCCCAATTTGAATCTTAAACATGAAAGCTGTCAATTATAGTTATTATTTAGTTTTGTTCTGTTGGAGCTGTTGTATCAGAAAGATGTGCTTGTTAACCTTTGCTTTTCCCCCTTTTTTCTTCCCTTTTTTTAAACCCTTACACAGCTTAAACTGAATCACGAAGTTGGGAATAAGTAGGTTATAAAATGTTAAAACAAATACTAATAAAACCAAAATACAATAGAAACAAAAGAAAATAAATTTAAATATATCATACATAAACAAAATTCAAAAGAACGATTTAACAATTGAACAATGAGATGAAAAAAGCAAAAACGCTACTAAAAGACAAATAAAAAAAGACAAATAACAATAAGGAATTAAAAGAAAAAAATTAATTAAAAATACATTAAATAATATAGCAAAATTAAATAAAAAAAAAAAATTAATAACAAAATGTAAAAAATAATAAAAAAAACGCAACTAAATGAAAAACATCAATAAACATGTGAATAAATAAAAAGGACATAATAAAAATAAAAATCTTTAAAATAAAGATTAAATTGATAAATTTCTTCTTATTTATTTCATATCATCGACATTTATAATGAGTTACAATACAAAGGAAGTGAGAAAAAAATAATACAATTACTAGCCGGAGGGGGGACCAAAAAGGCCAAAGTTGGCCAGACGAGGGGGGGGGGGGGGGGGGGGGGTTCTGGGGGGGGGGGGGGGGGGGGGGGGGGGGGGGGGGGGGGGTGGGTACCCCAGTTCATAAAAGTAATATCAATAATTACAAAAATAAAAAATACACAACTGTTGCAACTAAAGTTAGTAGTCTCATGACCCAAGTTAATTGAATCAAAGCAAAAACTGCCACAAAATTAAATTAAAGTTGATCTAGGTATACACCATAAGCCATAATTATGATGCTTAAGCTGTTTTTAAAGAATTACATGGTTTTTAGAACCTTATTAATGTTCGGTGTGCATAATTCATTCCAGGTTATGTGGGCCATTGAAATCCCTTTGACGAAAACTTGTGTTACAATGTCAACGGTTAAAAACTCATCTGGGCTTCTTGTGGTACGGCTGGTCTATATTAAATAATTAAAAAAGAACATTGGAGTGTGTGAAACAAAATGAAACATTAACACCCCAAGATCGTGTTTGTAGGGCCACCTTTGGTAGATCATATCAAAACGTTTTGATGTAAAAAGGACCCTGTTAAATTTTCTCAAACTTTACTTCCACACTAAAGGGCAGCTGGGTCAACCATCCAGCAGGAATTTCGGACTGCAGGCTTGGAATTCTCCATTGCTGTGTGTAGGGGTGCTGTTGTATACCACTACATGTGTTTATCCACACATTAGGAATCGCTTACATTGTCTGCATGAGTAACAATTGTTACTGATACTATATTATGACAAAGTAATCATAAAAGTTATGGTTATCTCACAGTAAACACAGCCAAAAGGAAATAAGCTGCAATATCTTGTGCATTATAACAATCCAACTATTGGAACACCACTTCATACTCGTAATGGATTATATGAGCTGCACCAGATTCCTCTGCCTACCAAACTTGCTAAGAGAAGCATTTTTGAATTGGTCAATTCTCCACAATTTTTAACTGGCGGTCGAGATATTTGACTAATTGAGATTGGGAATAATATAGTGGATAGGGAATGGAATTACCCATTACAATGGTATGTGGAATTAGGAAATCAGCTGTTGTATGGCCTGTTAGAGGTAAACAAACTGTGGTAAAAGGGTCAAACACGAGGAAAACAGGTGTTTTACACAGGACACGAGTAAAATCATGCTTAAAGCTGCCCCTTATAACAAATTCTGGCGGTCGCCCTGGTAACCTGTTTTTGTCAGTGATGTGTATTCTATGAGAGGAATTTTCTCAGCTCCAAAGGTACTGGAATTAGTTGTGTGCTCAAGTATGAACGGAGTGGTTGACAGTTTAATGCCAAAAGGCAGCTACCAATAGTTTGTTTCCAACGGTAGTTCTCTGTGGGGCGAAAACCTTGCAAATGAGGTAACTAAAGTGTGTTGCGTTAGTACCAAAGGTTTTGATATGGAGACGGGGAATCTGGGTTATTGTTTTGGAAGGACGCTTCTGTAACAGCTGGAAGGGCTCCAGACAGTGTGAGGGGCGTCTAAATTGGATTTAGTTCGAAAGAAGAATAAGACCATTGGACTTTGGTGGGAAACTGTGTAAAGGGGGAGGGGGCCTGGTATAGTTGCAAAGGGGACCCTGGGTCGGTATTCAAGAACATGGACCCTATAAGGTGGTGCAAAGTTTACTAATGCTACAGGTTACGTCTGATAAGGTTCCGGACAGAACCAAACAACCCTAACCTTGGTACCCCCGCCGCAAACCGCGAAAGCCGAGAACCGCGAAATTCTAGTTTTAGTTGTGGAAGTGATCAGGTTTCTGTGTCCATCCATTCATTATGAATACTATCACATCAGGCAGTATGGGACCTATAGCAACTTCATGTTCTAGATTTAGGGGCAACTTCACAGACATTTTCGAACAGATGCTATGAGACCGACTTAGCAACTGCATATTCAGAAGAAAAAAATGTTCCAGGAAAAAAATTAGAATTCCAAATAAAATAAAAATCAAACAAAAAAATCAAACAAACAAATAAACAAACAAATAAAAAAAAACAAATAAGCCAAAATTCAAATGAAAACAATTCCAGTAAAAAACAAATTAAACTTTAAAAATCCATATAAAAATTCAAATAAAAAATTTAAAAAAATATCCAGAAAGAAAATGGCAAAAATAATATCCAAATAAAATAAAAAAAATAAAAAAAATAATATCCAAATCAAAAAAAAATAAATAGTAAAAATAAAATTCTAAGAAAAGCAAAAAACAAAACAAACAAGTATTTAAAAAAAATGTCGGGTCACCAGGCATAACTTTACAAGAAATAAGAACAACATTAAAAAGCATTTAAAAGGAGTAGATGGTTTTCAAGTTTGAAGTTACACTTTAATTACAGAAACATGTATAAAAAGAAATATCATAACTGATTTAAAGTAGATGTTTGATACATGAGTATAAGATTGCATTAGAACCAATCCCCTTGTTTACAACTTGATCTCCCATTGACCTTGGTATGTGACCTTTGACCTCACATAGTTGTAAGCTTTAATTTAACGTAGGATACACCTTCCTGTCATTTCAAATAAAGAAGATTGAAAAGGCGCCCAATTGGGCACAAAATATGTAAAAACTGCATCCCCAAGGTAAAAGCTTTAATTTGATGTACGTAAAACTCTCCTGTCATTTCAAATAAAGAAAATAGAAAAAAACGCCCAATTGGGTGCAAAATATGTTCAAACTGGGCGCAAAATGTAAAAACGGCATCCCTAAGTTCCGAGCTTTAATTTGATGTACGTAAAAATCTCCTGTCATTTCAAATAAAGAAAATAGAAAAAATGCCCAATCGGGGGCAAAATATGGAAAAACTACAATCCCAATTATAAGCTGTAAAGGGCATTTCGGATCCACCGCCTCGTCCCCACTACCTAAAAAGTGTTAAGATTTTATATTTCATCTGAACCGTTAGCCATATTAATCTATGTGTGCCCAAATCTTACGTTGAACAAATTCGATCGCATCTGTAAAAATTCGCAATTTTGTATTTTCTGTCCGTAAACGGACAGAAAATTACATCACAGTAGCCTATGGGAACCGTGGGAAATGAGTAATTGGCCATAACACAAAAAACGCAAGATCGGGATCACTCAATTTTGACATAAGCTTTTCCTTCAAGGATATCTAGTGATCAATGAATAAAACAGAGGTCTGGAATCACGAAATGCACCTTGATTTACATAGGTTTTAAATGCACCTTCCTGTCATTTCCCAACTTAAGAAAATAGAAAAAAACGCCCAATTGGGCGCAAAATGTGTTAAAACTAATCCAAGTTAGCTTTAATTTAACGTAGGTTACACCTTCCTTCATTTCAAATAAAGAAAATAGAAAAAATGCCCAATGGGCACAAATGTGTTAAAACTGAATCCCCAAGTGATAAGCTTTACTTTAATGTAGGTTACACCTTCCTGTCATTTCAAAGAAAAGATGTTACTAAAACTTGTCTTAAAGAATTCACACATGTATGGTAAAATTATGCTTCAATATACCAACAGATGTGATTAAAAGTGATATTTAAAGCAAATTAATTTTAAAAAATTACACCCTGAACTGACCCCTCTCACTGAAAATGACCTTAGGGAGAAAGGCAATCCCTTCCAAATTATGCCTTTCACCCTTGTCATATACCCCTTGCTCACTGTAGTGTAACTCTACGTGGCCTGATCATTTTCGGACTTATAACTCTCCTATTTGTTACTACCATTATATCTATCACATGCCAATGTTTTAACCAAACTCCCAGTTCCCAGCCAGTCTGGCAGAGCACTAAAATCAAAGATATGCCTTTTAAGCCCATTTGAAACCTGCAATGATTTTATTCTTGTTTCTGAATTGCATCGCAATACACACCCAACACTAAAAAATCAAAATTAATAGTAGTAAGAGATCATTTTCATAAAAGAAAAACAAATAAGAAAAAAATGAACTTTCAGATAGAAATGACTCATTCGCCATTTTGGGGCATGTTTTCTATAGCGGGTCGCCATTAGACAAAACATTAAAATTCTAGAACAAATTCCAGAAAAAAAAAATCCAAATAAAAATGCTATAAGGAGGTATGGACCTACTTGGTGACTGCATGTTCTTGATTTAGGAACCACAGGGGACAAAACAGAACAAACAATCTGCAAATAAATTTACAAAACAAAAATAATATCCAAAATAAAAAATGAAATAAAAAAAATAAGCTAAAAAGTTCTAAAAAAAAACAAAACAACATATTCAAGAAAAAATCAAATAAAAATGCAATCAGGTGGTAACTCTCTCTTGGTTTTGGTTTCAAAAAATTACTCTAGTTAGTCCATGGGCCAGAAGGTTTTCACTACCTAAGAAGGTACAAAATGATTTTGGTAAACCAGTGTTGTAGGCAACCCATGGGGATATACCAAAAAGGCATGCTAGACAATTTTGATGAGTCGCCTATGTCCAGTTAGGGTCAGTAAAGGTCACTGGGTGTTGGTCATATAGGGGGCTGAAAAAATTGAAAATGCTCAAATCCTTAATTTGAACACATACACCAAACGCTGGCTGATATGATACAAAGAGATTAAAAAGTGTACAGGCTTAATTTTCTGTGACCTTTAGGTATAAGGGGATACCAGTAGTAGAGAAAATAGGTCAAGTTCAATCAGAGTGGTGAAATATGTACTAGTCCAGTATGTAACTTTAATCAATTAAGGATTATAATTTTTCACACCGTAAACATAGCTTTATGGCTATGGCGGAAATCCTGGATGGGAAACACATCACCACACATTTGGCAAGGGGGGGGGGGGGAAAATGGGCCAGCAATCTTGAAGTTTTCATTTGGTTTAATTTTTAGACCCATATTTTGACTCAAAGAAGGGAAAATACTTTTTGTTAGTTGTTAGCCCACAGTACAAAAAGTTTGGACATTCTGAACCTAAGGATTTAAAAAAAGATCACATGATAATGTCAGATTTATCATTTTGCTTTAGCTTTTTCTAAACATTTTAAATTGTAATATGTAATATATTGAAACTTGACAAACAAGGGTGAAGGTTTTAACCTTGGATGTCTAGCAACTCATCTAAAGTGGTCATTATAGCTAAAAAGTCTTATCACCAAGTTTGGATGATAACGTTTGTCAAATTAAAGTACTTTGCCTGTGTGCTAGACAAAAAGAGAGTAAATGCATAGTGAATTGCATGTAGTCATCTAGTTTTATTTCAAGGGCAAACAACCAGCTATATAGAAACATTAAGATCTATGACACCCGGGGAAAAATTAGCACAGTAGTATTGTGCACTAAAATAATTAAACACAAACGATGTTCTTGTTTTGTACCTGTTTATTATTTGGGTGGTTTTTGGCCTTTGGAAGCGACGATGAAAAACTGCCTTCAGGTAAGTTCAGATCCGTAAAGCGCTGTACTGGGAGTTAAAAAGAGTGGACTCTTTTTGAAAAGTGAATAACCCCAGGTCATATTTTGGACATTTGACATCTCATTGCTAAAAGAACCATTCTTGTCAAATTTTTCTCGAAACTTTAGATCTTTTTATCAAACAAATCGAAAAAGTGCACCCTTTGCCCCATGTGTGGAATTACTCCTGCGTACCGGCCTGTTAAGTTTGAATGGTTGAGGTATTTTAATGAAGATGATTCAATTTGGGGAATTGTTGGTAGGACTTCCTCGAAAATAATGTACTTGAGGCACTCTCAGTGATCAGAATGAATAGGATGTTATTAAGCTTAAAGAGGCATTTTGATCCAATGCACCATCAGGGTGAATACTTGTTACAATAATACAGACATTTAATTGTTTATATTTTTTAATTTTCCAAAAATAGCAATCACAGATTAAGGTCAATGTCTTCGGGTGTTTAAGCAAGGTGGTGCTCATTAAATGCTTATTTTCAGATGTGTAATTAGAGGGCTTCCAATCTTTTTACACTACTAAAAAAATGAGATGGGCGGACACTCACATATTAAATGAATGGGTGTTCAGGCTGGTGACTGCCAAACGCCAGGGGTGGGTGACAGAGGATCAAAAATAGGGGTATTAGGGACAGCCAAATTGCCCCCCAAAATAGGGTTTTTCGGTGTCAAATTTGCAAAAGTGTCCAAAATATAGAGTATTTGGGTGAAATTTGCTTTAAATTCTAAAAAATAGAGGTCTTGGGTGGAAAATTGTTTTTTTAAAGCCCCCCTCCCCCCCCCCCAAAAAAAAAATAGGGGTCTTGGGCAACAGTGGTAGAATTTCAACAATTATGGGGTCTTTTGGGTGGTATTTGATGCTGGAAAATGGTGGGTCGTAACAGCTCTATACAACATCACCTCCAAAATAGAGTACGTCCCCGGCAATTAGATCTGTCACGAGTCTTCGTCCGGTGTGAAATTAATCATAATCGGGCAGGTATCATAGTCCGGGCTCCATCAGCCCACACGAAAATAAGAGTGAAACAAATTGTTGCGTGATAGAGTCACTGAATCGATTGCCCTATTGTTCACCCATTGTTCCCGCGACTGAGACCGGAGACTATATCTCCTGCCACACCTGCAATTGCGTTTCATTATGCTTGCCAAAGCGTCGTAAGGCAGGGTCATCTGGTGGAACATACTGCAGCATATGACCACGTGTGGCACCAGGCTTGACAATCAAGTTCTCGGGGAAACCGGGATCGTCACCTTGTCAATTCATATGTAACATGTTGCAAGCCTTAGCTTCTATTCTCAAGACCAGTGACGGGCGAGTAGTCGTCTGCGTCGTCTGAGGAAGGGAGAACCACAAGGATCTGTACTGGCTCCCTTGCTGTTCAATTGTATATCAGCGGTTTACCTCAAACAACATCAAGACAATATGGCTATGCCGACGACCTTGCCCTTACACTGGGACAGCATGGCAGAAGTAGAAAGTACACGTATTGCAGATATGGACCTACTTGCAGCATACCTTAAGAACCTGGAGACTGAAGCGAGTGAAGCTAAGGCCACTGCTACTGCCTTCCATCTCAACACCCAAGAGGTCATCGCCAGCTTAAAATCAATCTCAATGGAGCGCCTTGCATACAATCCTACACCAAATTTTGGGAGTGAAGCTTGATCCAGAGCCTACTTATCGGAAGCACATGAGTCGGTATGCTCACGGTTATCTCGGGATAACCTCAGGTGCCGGACTTGATGATCCTCAGGGGCGCCAGCCCAACGACTCTACGCACCACCAGCCTTGGGCCCTGGGTTACAGCGCTGCTGAATAAGCCACCCCAGCATGGTGAACAGCTCTCACACAAAGAGCTGGACACAGTACTCCAGGAGACCTAGGGACATTATTGGTTGCTCCGTACCCACTCCATCTGAGTGTTACCAGTGTGTTCAGGCATTTGAACCTGCAGGTGCTTCGGAGAGAACACCACACACACAAACTGGTGAATAAGGCTATGCTGGACAGCACCTGCTGATAACACTGTCAACGAATCACACCAGCTCAGCAGACAGAGACTGTGCTCCGCGACCGTTCTGTCGACACGCTGTTAAACTCACCAGCTCCCCATTAACATCTACAGACTGGAATACTGCCTGGCTAGATAACTTCAAGACCAGCCAAATCACTATTACACCTATGACAGAACTACCACCTGGTAAGCAAGATCCACACAAGGAATGGATCACCTTAACCCGGATTCGCACAGGAGTCATCCACTTCAACAGTAAATGACCAATGGGTGCTGTTGACCCATCTCCAGCCTGCAATGTGGGTCTCCATCACAGATGCAGATTACATCTCAGAGGCCCCTCCTTTGGTCCACCGGTGGACATAGACTTCTGAAACCCCAACCAATCAACATTGAGCTGTCTTAACATATTTACGTGCTGCCTCATACGCAAGAAGAAGAAGTTATGCTGATGATATGGGGCCGATAGTTCGAATGAAGGTTAGGGAGGACAGTCTGACGTTGTGAGCAGCGTTTTAGAGTGACCCAAAAGGTCAAAGGTCCATATAGAGGTCAATGCTAGAAATGGCCCTATGACCACCAAATCTGGTCAAAGACACTGACCTGAGGAAGAACAAAATCTGAGGCAAATGTCATACACACAGGTCAATTCATACACACAGGTAAAATGTCAAAACATGGGAATGCCACTAGTTTAAATTAAAAAAAAGTGGGGACAGCAAAATGAAGTATGTATATATTTGGAGTGGAGCTTTGAGGCAATTTGTTTGTGTAAGTTG
>JAMKCH010039551.1:0-16804 GCA_023653785.1 Ophioderma brevispina | reverse complement strand
CAACAACACTGGAAAGACTTCGCCAATTTAATTAAATGAATTCAAAATCTACATTGATAAAAGAGTTTAATTGAACACTTAGTGTAGTTTTTGCAATTAAAATTCTCTTAAAGCAACATTTTCAGGAGGAGATTAGGAATACGACATTCAGTATTACTGTAGAATTAAATAGGGTTTTAGGGTTTAAATGTGTTTGAACGTGACTACAAGAAAAAACGTTAATTCCAGAAAACCGCAATAAGCATGTTCAGATCGCACACCACAAAGATGTCCACCAATAGTTAGCTGTATAAGTTAGGAAAGGTGTGTCCAAAATCGCTTGAAGCGAAAAATGATAAACAAACTTTCCTCTGCCTATTATTTTTAGAGCACATGCAATTTGTAAGGACCTTAGTGTCCCCAACTAAACAAATAGAGTAGCCTATACTGTCTCTATTCGGTTTATATTACTGGCTGATTCAAAAGAAGTTTACCCATTTTATTGTAGTGTAGTAAATATCTGATATATCATTAGAAAGAGCAGTTTCCATGTCTAAATCAAAAAAATTAATTTGCTTGTATTCAAACCGAGTTAAAATAATTTCAATAAAAACCACCCATTTCCTGACCCCTGCACACAATCGGGTACCCTTGCATCAGTTTCTAGTTTAAACCAATCAATTACGAGTGGTTTGCAACGAACATTGTCAAAATGAAAGTTTTACTTTTTTAAAAAAAAAAAAAAAAAAAAAAAAAAAAGGCCAAAATTTTAATGCTGCCAATTTAAATTATATCGAAATTTTCAAATCTCGAGAGTCTTAGCACTGTTTCCTCTTGTAGACTTCTCTTAGACGAAACAGCTTTCAATGCATGTGATTGCGAACCAATTTGCGATTGAAAATATATCGGGTATATACCATGCTTGATGAATGGAAGGATCAAACTTAATTATCTTACAGCTTGATGAAATGGAAAGATTAAACTTAATTATCGTTTGCTTAATGTTTGAGCATGAATATATAACAAGCCATAATTTCATTTTCTTACTAAAAGTTTTGCAAACCAATGGATCTCTCTTTTTCAGCTGTATTGAGTGCTCTTTGCCATGAGATATACTGTATAGAAACTTCCTTTCATTATATATTTTACTAAACCACGATAAAAAAAATGAGTAGATGCGGAGAAAATATATTCAACTAGCAATGTATGACTAAGAGCATTCAATCTCTGTATATCAGCCAATTCACCGATGTCCAGTTGTACCTAGCTTATGAAACCCAATTAGAAATCCTTCTTTGCACACACACACACAAAGGAAAAAAAAAACATATTAAAGTCAACAGCAACCAAATCCTGCAGGAAGAAGTGAGAATTTACACGTTTAACATTAAATCATTTAATTGGATTTGATTCCTCAATCTCAACACGTGTGCAGGCAAAGACAATTAGTGGAAACATATACTTTCGAATTATGATTAGAAAAATAAAAGGGCTTGGTGCCAAAGAATAAACTAATGCCAAACTTCTTGGTATTAACTTGACAAAATGTTCTCCAGCGTGTAATATTAAACTTGCAATACCAGGAAAAGATTTAAATCGATTGCATGAAAGGCAAGCTCGTCAACAAGTTGAAACTCGAACCAGAAACAACGTACATACAGAGTGAGCACTTATATAACAGCGTCGTCGGTGATCGAGGTGTTCAAATGAATTCTTCTTTTTAAAATTAAACTCTACTTGTGTAGTGCAGCTGGTACGTGTCTGTTGAAATCTGGTCGTCTGTCATTTCGAATTTCCCAAATGATATTCACACAATACTAAAGTGCACGTCATAGTATAGAAAAACTTAAACGTCTGTTACCTATGTTAACTTATAGTTCGTTGTGTATTCACCAGTGGCAAAGGATTTCTGGTTGAATCCTGGCAGGGGTGGTTCCTTTATATTGTCGTAAGGTTCTCTCTGCCCTAAAGCTAACGTGTTAGTTTCGGATAATTAAGATAACCCAAAGTCTATATCCCGAGGTCTAACCAATCTTTTAAGACCTTAAAGTTTTTTTTGTCCACAATTTTTAAAATTAAAAAAAAAAAAAAAAAAAAAAGGAGAAGAAACCCCAAAGAAACACAGAGGATTTATGGCATTGTAAGAATAAAATGGTAATGGTTCCCAATATAACAGTCTGAGCATTTTTATCATGATTTTGGTAAGCAAGAAATTCCTCTTAGATATTGAGACTTTATGCTAGTGATTGATAAAGTCCTCCAGAGATCAATTAGTTTTGTCCACAGACAAACACCACCTCCTTTCCTTTGAAACCCACAAGAGCAGGAAAGAAAGAAAGTGAGGAACATCAGCACAACCGTTACGAGCAAACACAAGAACCACACACCCTTCAATGCTATTTTGGAACTTCTAAACTTGCTGGTCATCTATTCATCTGGATTGCGACCAATTACGTGAAGGAAGATAATGAGAATGATATGAAAGTATTTTCGCCGTTTGTTAAACGTGTATTGGGATGAGCCCTATAGTATGGCATATCGAGTTACATTTTGCAGATTTCTTCCTGTTACATGTTAACGTGGATTATTGTAGAATCCTAGTTGCAGCCCGTCTGGTGCAGAGAAAAAGAATAGGGGAAGGAAAGAGTTCCATATGAACCCCCTTAAAATTGTACAGGAAAATAAATTCTTTTCATTTATGGCCTTACACTAACAATACCCTAACCCTAGCCAAAAATTAAAAAAACAATTGTTGCATGTAGAACTTTGAAGAGGGGTAACAAATGGAAGAACTCTGCCCCGCCATATTTAGATATTTAAAATTTTAGGAAAGTGAAATATAAAATTTTATAATTGTATTGGCAACACTTGGTGACTTTTTTTCCAAATTAAAATTATTTAAAAGATTAGAGGGCGAACTATCGCTTTCAATCTCACATCGATGGCCCAAGATCAGCAAACGACTATATCGAATGGAAAGAGGAAACATGTAAATTTGGCTAATTTGTTTTTAGAAGTATTTGATTGGATTGTTTTGGGTAGTTAAAATGGTATAATACACTGACAACGAAGTCGTCAGAAATAGATAGACCTTGCAGCTCTGGCCATACTAGTCACTCAATCTTGAAAAATACTAGGTTTACACCTGACAAAATGCTTACAGAAGGTTTCTTCTGTAAATACAGTAAAGGGATCTCCCAAACAAACATATCAAAAAGGTAGAAAAAGGACGCCTGGAAAGACATTGATAATGTTTGCATTTATCTTACGTGGACGTATACGCTCATCTTTCGGAAACAAGGGATAGCGTAATAAATGCATGTATGGAGATTTTCCATTTTTTGTTAGTATTTGAACATGCTTGCATGGCTATACCTTGCAGGTGTGTAACACTTGCAAATGATATATTAAAGTGGAAAGGGGTGGGATGGTCATTTGCAAGATGACCGCCATTTTACGCCAAAATTAATTGCATTCTAGATGATTTGTCAGACTGCAATCGAGATGTGGAGGGTCTATTTCGCAAATTATTATCAGAGAGTATTTACTTCAAACACCATTGGTTCAACTAGTGCCGGGGCACTCCTTATGTGAAGTGATGGGTATATGTGTCTCGCGGACAGGTGAAAAATCGGGTCCTTTCAGATACAAATGTACCAAAAATACGGGGTCATTCGGTACACAAGCTGAAATAAACTGGGGCATCCAGTAAGAAAACTTAATATGAAGGGGCCACTGAGTTTAAAACCTGAAGTTAAATAGGAAGTGCCTCTTTTCAGAGTTTCAAGTTGCCATGAAAATTATAAAATGCTGCCATGAAATTTATAAAATTGTTAAAAATTGGCAACGTAGGCTACGAAAATTTTGAATTGGATGTCAATTCTTTTAAAAAAGTGGAAATGTTAGGCAAACTGTGACCTAACAGGTGGATAGCCAGAAAAGAAGAAAATGGGGGTCATTGCATATGTGAAAGTTTTAAGGGGTTATTTGGTAATAGCCTGGGTAATATGGTGGACAACAGGCATAAAAAGCGGTTCACCATCTAAGACGTCACCAAAGTCAGCATCTCCCAGACCTTGACTACGCAGCTCTAACAGGGGATGCGATATGTGCTGCCCAAGATATACTACAAAGCATCAGTTGAGAATGCAGCAGATAAAGTCAGCCACATAAGGCCAAAGCGACCGGAAGGAATACAACCCTCGATGAGGAAAGCGAATCATCAAAACTATCCGCACTACACACGTTACTTAACTCAAAAAGATTAGGACCTCAAGTTAAAAGGCCATGGCCTGATCGCTAATAGCATACGCCAAGATTTTACCGGATGTGATCAACATTTTGGGATTATGTTGAAGAAAGCTACTATTTCTTATTTACCCTGTGAATCTTTTCGGGCTAAATGGAGATTTGGTTTGAAGTTATTGAGCGAAAGTGTACCTAATTTTGGTCGACTGATATCAATTTTACACATATCATGTTTTAGCTCTCACATACAAACGGGGTGAAATATCAGGCAAAACTCTACAGAGGGGTTTAGGGTGAAGACCATTCTATCAAGATGAAAATGTATTTACTTCAATTGGGTCGTTCCCCTTTAATAAATTGTATAATAACCAACATATAGGCAAAAAATAGCACATAGGTTTTATGAAATTAGCATATTTGCCAGTTTCCTTTTTCGTACTTTTTGATATATTGTTCGGGAGGGTTTTGTAACAACAAGGTACAGCAAGAAAACTTTCGGTAGCAATTTGTCCAGGTCATACCAAAGATTGAGTGGACTATGCCGTATATCAGCATAGACAAGTCGAGAGTGGAAATATGTGTGAAATGTGGCGCGCTAAAGTGGTGGATACAAATCGTTTATAAATCATCAATAAGTCAAACTTAGGTTACTAGCTTTCATTAAAAAGGTAATTAAATATCTTCGGGGAAAACAAAAAATGTGCAAACAGTTGTGATTTACTTTTTCTTTCAATGTGTGACAATTACCACAAAAATCATCATCTGGTTTTTGAACAAGAATTGTGGCAAGTAGAAAATGTTAAGAAATGCCGTTGCCAAGGCGCTCTGACTGTTTATAGATTTGTAAAGTGTTTGGCTGCTAAAACAATAGGGGGTTCTACGTAGCAACCGAGCCACTGAGGATATGCTATAAACACTGCAATCAAATTAAACTCATCTGGATTTTGGAAAGCTACTTTCGATGTTTTCATCTGCTTATCGCCTGGCGGAACATAATCGCATCTCAAATGGACCTCAGAACTTTTCGAGGCTGAAATATGATTGACATTGATGTGTCCGGAAGCAGGGCGATTATCACGTGTATTTACCACAGTTAACAACCGATATTAACTCTTGAGCAAACCAAACTGTTGCAATTTGTCCATCAAGTTGAATAAGGTCAATGACATTGACGTCACTCATGCCTGTTATTTTAGTCAAGGTGTATGTAACATGTCAGGAGGACTCAGTCTTGAGTCGCAGTCGCTTTCCCGTGAGGATTACTGGATACACAATACGCGTCTTGGGACAGTATGGTGGCGTGGTTTGAATAACTACATTCTCTTGTGGCAAATGTTGCCTAAGGTTTAAAAGGGGGGGTCCATTCACCAAGCTAAGTGTATTCCTCTGGCAGGTTTGGCTCGCGTGTTGCTTTGACCTTTTGACATTGTTTTATGACGAAGTCCTGCTATGCCCTAGATTGAATGCTCTGAAAACGGTCTACAAAGTGAAAAGTACAAGAGGCTGTTTTGGATTGTGAAAATTGATGACTTATTTATACCCACTCTTTATGTTGTTTTCATCTATCACAGCATCCATATACGGGAAATAATGTTTCTCTTTGATTTTAAGGGTATAGAGTAAAAACGAACGCAATTCATTTATCTGTACAATGCACTATCCATTTTCAGACATAGAACAATGAAACATGCATACAAATTTGCATTATAAGCCTAACTTAGTGATATTCATATTGATTCTGTCAAAGTAAAAAGAATCTTCTCATCTTCTTGACTAAGACTTGAAATAGGTTAGCGTAGAAAGTTTGTCCAATGAGCTCAGGTATTTTCTAGTTATGAGGCGTTCTAAATATCAACTCCATTTCTCGGTAATTCTTAACAACACGGTACTTCACTCTAAATGTTCAAACAGCCCAACCCAATACAATACGTATGTATCTGCCGTTAACACAACTACAACAACGCAATTCCTGAATATTGTATCACCATTTCACATTTTGTAGTCTTTACATGGAAGCTCCCCGACTTTGATCAAGTATCCTCAGAGATGATTTTAAAAAGTATGTCATAAATTACATTAATGAAATATAGAACATTTTCTTACTATAATAATTTATTTTGACAAAAGGAGTAGTTGCCAAGTCCTGAGCGGAGTTTGCTCGGAAAAGTCTCGTATGCATTAATTATGCATATTATATACGCGCTAAGCTTATTCAACTTTCAAAGGTTTATAGGTAATTGACTGAATTCATACTTTATATGTTCTGCTTTATAAACTATTTCATAACCGCTGTTTTCTATACATTTATGATACCAAATAAGGTGGAATTAATTCGGTTGTTTAATATCATTTCATTCCGCTCGTAAAAGTAAACCAAATGTACTCGAGCGTTGGCACAAAGAATCGCGCGCCACGCATAATTTACACCTTCGGTTGCGTCTGCTTGTTTGTCTTTCGCCTACATTATTCCATATCAGTTCGCACTGTGTATGAGCGCGCCTATTTGGTGGAATCAAGTTCATAGGGGTCTTTAGTATAACTCGTAAGGGCTGACTTCAAAAGGCAACCAACGGTTACTCGCCTGTTACGACCGGCTCTTTCCTTTTGGAAAACGTTAATTATTCTAACCATGCAACATGGTTCAACTGTCAAGGTTTTTGAAGCCGCCATCAAGGACGAAAACACACACACACCACACACACACCACACCACCCACACACACCACACCACACACACACACACACAACACACCAACCCACACACACACACACCTACAAGCTGTGTAGAGACTTTTTATGTTCTAACCATGTTGCAACGGCTTTGTCGCCTGATCCCCTAGAGGCCCATATCACCAACCCTCCTCTAATACCAAAATTGCTAAGACGTTGGTTATGGAAACCATGCCAAATCTCATTCCGTCCCAAACTCCGACAAAAAGTCATCACCTCTCCCGTTCACTTTTGTACACGCACAAGAGCAAAACAAAATATTTAATTCCCATCAGTTCCGCTTTTTGCCCTGGAAACCTCTAACCAGCATGTGCAAATGTTATTTTGTGGCTGTGTGGTAGTACGGTGGTTTGTGGGTAGGAGGCGTATAGGGGCGCCTGGCTACAGAGCGGGTAGCTCTGTAGCATGGCGGCCTATATTCAAGGGATTTAGGTTTGGTAGGCATCATTTTTGCCGCAAGGTTTGAGAAGTGTGAGTTATATCACACCTATAATACTTTAGGCATATTTATCTTTATATTTTTAGAATTTCGGTGTGCTGTTAGGATGGCATGTCTACCCCTGCAACTATCGAAGGACTGCACATTAATCTCGACAATAGCTTTTATATAAGTCACGCCGTAAAGGGCCGTATATTACAAAGTCAAAGGTTGGGGTTTAGATATAAAAAATCATTATGAGCGGATAGTCCAGAACGCTCCTGGGTCGAATTCATATCAAATTGGGATGTTTAATTAAGGTCCATAACCATTACTCTAGGCCAAAATGGCAATGAGGTTGTTCCAAAAAACACACCATTAATGTCAAACAGTGACAACAATTACCCCTCATTCCAAAATGAGTCCGATGGCGTGAAAATGCGATCCTTTTTCCACGTGTTTAGTAAAGGGGATGCGTAGCGCGTATATATTCTGAGTGTGTCCCCGGGGCAAAAAATAATACGTCAAACAATGCCGTGACGTCACCACTTCTTACAAATTTCAAAAATTTGGCCCGCAAACTCATAATAAGAGTCCAATTCAAAAATTCAATGTAGAAATTCATAACTTTAATAATCTATTTCATGTCCTTCCCAATTTAAGTCCCCACATTCGCATGACCGGTTGTTTGAGATAATGAAAGTCCCGTGATCTTGCTATTGTAGAAGGCCAATTCCTGCCTCCAAGGCAGAAAGTGAAGAGTCTACTCGATTTTGTTTTTGCTCGCTGTCGCGTATTGGCCGCATTGCGGCGGGCTGTTAGCGTCTAGTGGATACCAGAGAACTCGTAACTCGTAAGCACAGTCCTCTGTGGTCAGTGGTAAATCTCACGCATAGTTAGCGAGAGGACGGTGTAGAAGCAATATAGTCCACCGACTCATAGTCCGGCTACAACGGTAAAGAATAGAGCTACTCAATTCAGTTGACTCTTCGCGCAAACATTAGCTTCACGCTTTACTCGTGTCGTCTATGGAGCCCGGACTATGGTTCCCGCCGAGACTATATCGCTTCACACCGGGTTCGAGACGTGTATTTTTCGTCTTTATTTAATTCAATGCTCGCCAGTTGCTCCGAGTTTCTATATAATATTTGTCTAATAAACTCTCTCGGGTTGTATATTGCTTGATCCTCGCGTATACATTGAATTGAGTCGCATGTCATAGATTGTACTAGAATCATGCATATAGGTCATCTTCTTCTTACGGCTGCTTAACGGATACATTAGCCCTCATTTCTCTGGTCCACGTAAAACACATTCCTCTGTGGTCGTGTATTTTTCGTTTATTTATTCAATGCTCGCCAGTTTCCCGGTTCAGATATTATTTTATATACTTTTAATATCATAATAATTTAATATCTTAATAACTTTTGGGGTTGTATCATTTGCTTGTCCTTCGCGTACATGATTGATTTTCGATCGTCATGACTCTACTAGAATTCATCTTATCTAAATTACTTAAAGTTAGTCATTATAGGCTGGAACAAATAATTTAACAGTATTTTGCTATATTTCTCAATTTAAGCCTTTTTACAGGGATTTACTGTAAATTGCACGGATTATTTAAAGTGCGGGGTAGAGCAATCGACTCCTACCCGAAGGCACGAGTTCGAATCCCGGCAGGGGCGCATCCAGTTCACCAGCCTGAAATGGGTAGCTGGTCGTTTAGATTGGCGCAGGTCAGGCGGGCGCGGCAGAGAAAGGAACTGGCCACCCTACTCCATAATGCCGAAGGGCTTTTGCAAAACGTCGCTCTAGACGCTAATGGAGTATGGGACCTACCTTGACCTTAAATAATACATAAAGAATTAAAAAACGTATCTCTCCGTTCCTTTTCCGTATTGCACATTAACATAATTTGATTGAAGTGTTCAGAGCAGGAATACAGTCATGAGATATGTCGACTTGTATTATTTAAATTTGGGATAGAAAACAAAAATAGAAACAATATTCCAAAATGCCTGCGGCCGCGACTTGAAGTCTATTTAATATGTAATGCCGACAAAGAGGTAAGGTAAGGTAAATGGGATACCGCGAGGAGGTTAAAAATACACTTCTAAATGTACATGGTATGCTTTCGATCTGTCACCCTGTATATGTGAACCGGTCCCCCCCCGTGCAAATCAAACCCCAAAACCGGAAAAAATGTTGCCTTGTATATTCCGTCAACTAAATTCATGACCGTGGTCTTATGGTAGCCTTCAAGTTGTTCCTCTTCCCCGCCTACGGAGACCGCGGCCGGGGATCTGGCGCCGCCCCTTCAACCGCCATAAAATCAATCAAACTGTTATCATATCTGCATGAACTCTTAAAAATCTCGCAGGTGTTGATGAGCAGGAAAAAGTTAAAAACAATATGAAATGTTTGTTTATTTTGCTGTAGAGAATTGTGGAAAGCATGCATGTCTGCATCATTCGTGGCCGAGCACGGTCCATCTATCACCCGGATAACCTAGACATGCTGGGGCACACATTACATCATGGGTACATCCGAGGATCAAAGGCCAGATAGTACAAGTTATTGCTGTATCAATACCTCGAGGCTTCTTTACAAGCCCTGGACAGAAACAAAAACAAAACACCATATTAAACGTAAAATTGCCCAACTTGATCATAAAATGACAACAGTCGCACATCGCTTCAAGAACGAATAAATAAGTTTGTCGATGTTGTGAAATAAAGGATATCTCCTTTTGATAAATGAATAAGAACTATTGACTCAACATTAAACGCTGTTATTAGTTGAAATATTGATAAATAGCCTTCAGTGGAGGCTCATGTTGGGCGTAGGTAGTTCAATCATTGTTTGATGAAGGCTTGACTGTGGAATATCTGCCTTGGGTTCTGCACGTTGCAAAATCCGATAAATTTCAGCGTACGCAGCATTAAAGGGACAACTCGATTTCAACAGTCCAAGGGGATGTTTCCCACAAATGCTCTTATCAAGTAGTTCTAATGATTAGCTAATCTAAATCGACCAAGCCATTCATCCATTCACATCGTCAAACTATGTTTATAAACATTCAGTAAATATCGCAATGAGACAACTGAACGCTTAAAGTGTAAGTCACTTAATTGTGTACGTGTCACATCGTGAGATCAAGGGAACGTTCGCGGTAATAAGGTGTCTTTACCAAGTCCCGGAGGCCAAAGTATTGCTTTTAAATCATAACACCTCTTCTGTTTGGCTCTCTCTTCTTACTGTCATTCTCAATGGGTTCTATATCCCTTACGTACCTAGAGCAAAATGGACTACATACCTGACGATCAAAGCAAAAAAGGGAGTAGCGTTGTTTAGTTAGATCTAGGAGCAATTTACCCAAAACACAAGGCAGGGGTCCGCTCCTGATTTTTTTAAAGTGACAAAAAATTGACATTTGGGTATTTAAGGGTGTGTGTGTATTATGGTTCGATGGTACTGTTATTAACTCATTCTCTAACAACTCTCTTTCTTTCGACTTCTGTCTATCTAGTAAGTTTATCTGTCAGTGATTTTACTTTTTCTCTGTTTTTTCTCTATCGATCCTCTCACTGTTGGCTTCGTGTCTCCTTCTCTAGCTGTTCTATTGCTGGTAGTTTATGATATTTTGTCTGCGTTGTCTCTTCAATTGCCAACGTATTGCAGCAAAGATTACGGGACACTCACGCAGTGTTATATCTTCGCACGATTGATACTCTGACTAGTGTAAAGAGTGTGTAATTTTTTGATGTGGCACCTGAGACAAAATGTGTTGGCAAAACAGTAATAAAACAGAAGATATTGTTCAGCGACGGTATAAATGATATGAATAAACAGACCATATCGATGAATTCCTTTGTCACATGAGGGCTCAACAGCCACACAAGAAGTAGTTTTTTCTAGGGCCAACATTTCCAGGTCTTTCTTTGTTTCAAACGATTTTGTTTCACCAATTGCAGTATGGCAAACAGGAAGAGGCCTAGGATCAATGTAAAACATCTAGGTTATAAGGGATATCTGTTAAGGTAGGTATATTAAGGATATCTGTGTTAAGGTAAAACCTCGGTAAATACGCGATAGATGTGACAGGTTAATATACAGACAGTCACCCGAAGAGCGTCATTCAAACTTGCGTGACCATGTGGGTCGATTCCTTCGGAAGATCTCTGGTGATTCCCAAGATAATATGATCCCCACGGGACCATGATATATGAACTTATACAAAACCTAAAAAACTGTTCTAATTTGATTGATAGTAATATTAAATAGTGTTCTAAATCCAAAAACTTCCGATAGTATTATACTATGATTTCCATGGCGCAAGGACAAAATTCCTATTTGCCTGATTAATTGATGATTTAATATAAATGCAGCAGGGGTGTACAGGAATGTCGTCTGGTTTGTCAGTAATCTCCACCCTTGTATCCTACCACCTTTCTTACCGTATAACTGATGGTTTATTACATGATTTAACCTCAGAGTAACCAATCAAAATAGATATCTTTATACATCTTTAAGTTTTTCTTCCATTTCTCTAATTGGTGGTTTACAAGGCATTAGTAGGCCTCTATCCATAGGGTTTAATGTCCAGAAGATCTGGAAATATTTTCTTGAAATAATCAACTACACTTTTTATACAGGCTGCTTCAAAAAAAGAAAGTTTGTCAATTTATTGTAGTTTGTAACAAAAATTTCTGTACTGCATTTCCTTGTAACTAATATGTCATTAGCAAGAGCAGTTTCCAAATGTCTAAACGAAAAAAAGATTTTTTGAATTTTGGCTCGTGTCAATCCTGAGTTATCATATGTGAATACAACCACCAACTACACTTTCCTGACTGTACATCTGGACAACTGGCATTAATTTTCTATTTCCAGCAAATCAAAATGCGTGAACAGTACGTCCTCTGTGTGTTTTTTAAAACTTTCATTGTTAAAATGGAAGTTTTACTTCCATATTACTCATATTCAAAAATCCCCAATCAATAGCAAATTAAATGCTTTTCTTTTAAATGATATCAAATTTTAAATCTCGTGAGTCTTTAGCGCGCGTGTTTCTCTTGGTGGACTTCCTTAGAAGAAACCTGCAATTGCCGTGTTTTTACAGTTTTCTTGGAACAAAATAATTGCAGAACATTTTTTTCCGATGAAAAATGTGTATATTACGCAGCTTGATGAATAGAAGATGAACCTAATTATCGTTTGATTTATTGTTCTTGATTATAAAGCCAAACTTTCATTTTTGACAATAAAAGTTGCAAACCATGGTGTCTTGTTAACCCTTTATTGATTTTGCCTGAATAGAACCTGTTGAAAGTTACCAATGTGTGTAAGTGCCATAAAAATGTGTGATTTATTCAAATGTGCATTTCTTTTAAATTTAGACCTTCACAATTGCTTTTTTTGCAATGATATATTACTTTACCGAGAATTCCACGACAAAATTGAAAATGGTAAACTTCTTTTTTTACTCATCCTGTGAAAGCGTTCTCGTGCTTGTTTGCTGTGGAAGTTTATAACATTTTTGTCAAACGTTTATAAAAATTATTTAATCGTGTTTATATTTGCTGGAAATTCATTCCATTCAGATGTGACTAGCTCCCACATTTTAACACATATCCTAATCTCATTTAAACATGTGTTAAGAGAGTTCTGTACAAATACCGTTTAGCAACGAAAACGTTTACAAAAAATTGAGGCTCATCTCGCGTCAGTCGTTATATTTCCTCCTGGCGCGGAATCTCAACAACTATCCTACAAGGTGTAACATAACGAGACACTTTATGATATGTCTGCGTTTTCATAGAATCCCCAAAAAAAAAGGATAACCGCCTATCAGTGGATACTGCTTTGAGCTTGAATTTTCTTATTTTGTATAGACATCAACAGTCCCTTCCTTCTCTCCAGGCTAACAAAGAATTTTGTTTCCGCTCATTTCTTAAGGAATAATGTACGAATTATATTTTATATTTTACAAAAAATTTCACATATTTTTATTTTAATTTTATGGGGTCAAATCTCAAACAAGCATATTTCTTCAAATCAATTATTTTAAAAATTTTTTGAAGCAATCGTTATTTCTACATGGTATTTATCTCTTTGTTTCGCTACAGAAAAACATTATTGTTTTTTTAATTTTTTAGTTTTTCTAATTTTTTACCTTTCCCATTTTTTTTCAAATAAAAAGTGTCTGTAGGTATTTTGAGCCAAAGATTTTCGATGTCTTTGTAGAACAAATTCCACATCCGATTGAAATTAAAAAAAAAAATAATTGCAGTGACTTCTCGGGTGACCCAAATCACAATTCCATGTTTTTATTCTTTTTTCTTGAATATAAAATGGATTCAGTTACCACGATTGGGGTTCAAACGGGTTTGATTATTAATTTGGAAAATAATGATTTTCCCTCAAAATTTGACCGTTGTTTTGATATTCCTTGCATTGGCAGCATTTAAAAATGTATGCTTTTATAGCTAGGGCTTAGGACAATGTTGAGAGGCTTATCACACAATTAATTTCCTCATAGTGACTTGATATCCTTCCTTTTAAACGCCTCAGAAAAATTACAGACCCGTGCACAGGACTCAGACTAACTTTTTATTGCATGTATTTATAACGACTATTTTTTGTCGATTATTCCCCGACTTCTTGACCAATTCTAAAGTATATTTACTTCACACACAGTTGTATTACGGGAACGACCCAAAATAATCTCAACATTCGAATGCGAATTAATATTGGAAAAATTAGGATATCTGTAAATGGCATCTAATCTAAACTGTTCCATAGAGAGGAATGACGTTTCTATAAACTTAGTCTACTCCACTTGCTGATTAGAATATGGGGTGGGCCATTAACCCAATGGGTTCGAATGATCTGGAGTGGAAATTTCACTGACCCCAAGCCTGCGGATTCAACATAAACAGCTTAATATTAATAATTTTGAAGTTTGATTGGGAAGTTCGAATAATTTGGTGGCAATATCGCTTGTTCGTCTACTGGTCATGTTCTTATTTATTATGCAAGAAAAAAGAACAAAAACAGAAAAACATCAAACAACAAGAAAGGGCTTATTCTAACGTGCGATATAAATAAAGCTGTGATACGCAGATGCAAAAACATTAAATATCTCCCCGGGCAATTTTGGAACCACATGTTTCAGCACTTTAGTTCTCGACTTGATGCGTGGACTAAGTTCATATTAAAGCGTTCCCTTCCTCTTTACGGGTCAGTTTAAACATATCATACAGTAGTCTTATTTTCAACATGTTCTTCTCCATCCGTACTATTAAAATATTTTGGGACACTTAAATTAACATAAGCAGTTTAAGTTTTCATATGGTTGATAGAACATTAAAAACAATTTAATGCGTACTCACTTTCAACCTTTCTAACGAACGTTCCAAGTGAAAGGCTTTAAATTAAAGATTTGATATAGCATGTAATATTAAAGTTTAGTAACCTTCAACGATACATTTAGCGCATATTCGTTGAAGAGTAAATACATTTTCTCCTTTTACCATTGTAACTAGTTGTTCAATGATTTAAAAAAAAAAAAACGAAAACTGTAGAATAAATTATTGTATTCCTGCTCTGACAAAGGATTTCCCTCCATTGAAGTTCATGGATGCAATAATCAACAAATGAGCGGTCATGGTACTTTTTAATGTTGTTTTACGATTGGGAGGGTAATTAGTAAATCCATCTGTGTAGGGTCCATTACGCCAATGACCAGATGACGTCATCTTGTACACGTTCATTCTCTAATAGGGCATTGATAATTGAGGGAAATATAAGAACAAGGCCAAATACATACATTGATTATTCCGCGCCGTTAATGATTTTTGGCATTAGTCAAAAGACCTGAACGTGCCTGGAGCTTATGTATTCCCCTTAATATCAGGGTGTTGTTTGTGTTTGTTAATTACTACAATGTATGATTCTATATAATCATTCAATGACACCACTCTAGAATTCTTCAATAATAACTTAATGACTGGTTATCCGGTGTTTAAGTAATGGAGTAAGCAATCAAATAGCATAATGTTAGGGGCGTATCCATCCGATTGAACAACAAAGTAGGTGCTATGCTTAGTGTTGATATCAAATGCATGTTTAAATAGGAGGTACAGGTAAAAGGGAAATCTATCTTCCTCAGTGGCGTAACAGCTTTTTTCAGGGGAGCAAAGGTGGACAAATATATTTTTCAGGGGGGAAGCCATATATGAAATTTTTGTTTAGTACAGTATAGGACTATGTTGTTTTTACTGTAAATTGGCGGGTGTGCAGAAAATCATAAATTCCACAGGGAAGAAGGAAGAATGGGGGGTGTGGGGCAAGAGGGGGAAAGATTCCCCCTGCCCCAACACCTCTGGAATCTTGTTATTGACCAATTTACTTGGACAGGGACAGTCCATATTGTTCAGAATTTGTAGACAAAGTGTAATCTTATAACGCGCATTATCCAAAGGTGGGGTGCTCAGCTGTGACCTATTATTATTACTCGTCATCAGGAAATCGTCAAATCGTGTAGCTTCATTTAGGTGTGCTGTCGAAGAATGGATTTACAGTCAACATCTTAAGTTCTCATGCACGACTCTAAGCTGCCGAATCATTTCATAGTGCCCGCTGGAAGAGAGGTTATAACCCTGATATAGCTATTGTTAGCAAAACACTCTAACCTTGTAGCAAGATTGTTCTGGATCATATTCAACTAACTTAACATCGACCAATCGATACCCAAGTCAACGCTGCAGCTGCAGTAAGACCAAACAAGGTGCCTTTTAAGCGCCGCTTTAACTACAAGAAAACAGACTGGCAAAGATTCAATGATGACCTGGATCAGAACGTAAAGAAGATTTCTCCAAACCTCCATAACTATGACAAATGTGCCAACTAGTGAACAAGAATCACGGAGATTCATACCCAGAGGCTGTAGGACGGAATATAATACCAGGCCTTTCCCAAGGAATGTGCTACAGACTATCAAGAGTATCTCACCATGTTTGAAGATGATCATTTTCGGCTGAAACAACTGCTAAGTGAGGGGAAGTCTCGGGAGAGGAATCTCCCAGGAAAAGATCAACCTGGCACACTTTAATGAATCCATCCGATATGACCCATAACAGCAAGGAAAGCATGGTCTGTACCATCCGAAAGCTCCGAGGGGGGGAATTCCACAGAAACCTCCAAACAGCAACCAAATTGTTACCACCCATACCAAAAAAGGTTTGGGGGCCCACCAAATGCTTTTAAATGGCCAAGTGCAGAAGAAACCCAAAGAGAAGATCAAACTAGCCATAAGGGTATGTGGGGACCTGGTTTCACTCGCCCCTTCACATTGGGACGAGAGGAATCGGTATGCTAAACTTCAACAGGAAAAGCAGTAGGCCTTGACAAAACATCTCTACTGAGC
>JAMKCH010039550.1:0-14365 GCA_023653785.1 Ophioderma brevispina | reverse complement strand
TCGATGGTGAAACAAATTGTGCTTGACATTGTTAGCAAAGAATTTCGTCTCAAATTGCTTTATAGGCAGGCTAATTATTTTAATATGGATATAAAGAAGAACACCCACCCCCAAATTTGCTCAGCCCTTGTGTTGTGTCTTTTTGATTATCCACTCATCTTGTTATGGTGGTATTTCCAACTTACCTGCTTGCCGACTGCAATGTGTAAAAACAAAGTGATCAGATTCATCATGAATAAAGACTTCCGTTACCATATCAATTCCTGCTGACTTTCAAACGCTTGCATTTAAACATAAGCACAAGAGTGAGCAACTCGCTAAATTATGTTTTAAATTTTAACGAATCCTGACTGATTTATATGAGAGAACACTTTGTTAGGGTGTCCAGATTCATCATCATACTACAAGGGGTAGTGCTTTTAATTTTCAGTTAAAAGAGCCAAATCATCAGTGCTAGTGCATTTTTTAACAATGCAATAAAAATTGAACCGCCTACCAGATAAGTTAATCCATATATGCTGAAATATAATTTTAAAAGAACCACAAGGCTCACACTCTTAAACCAAAAATGATGCAAAAATGTTATGATTTTGTTTCCAGTGTGTCTGTGTTTGTGGTTGATGTAGATTTTTTAAATTTTTATCATATGTATTGTAGGTGTATATATAGGACCCTCTCTTTGGAAATAAGTTGTAGGATAAAGGGTTTCCTGGTTATCTTCTGCCTGTATTGCAATATAGCTATTGTATTTGTTGTCATTTATCATGTGCACTAATTGCTTGTATTGTAGCTGTGATATGCTGAATAAAATCCAAATACAATCAAAAATACCCCAATTATTAACGACCTTGTGACCTTTGAACCCCCTATCACATCAGGTAATCTAGGCAAGGGATTATTTTGATATTCTCTGTTAAGAAAATTATTAAGCTATTTATTAGTACATTAAAATCATGCTAATTGGTCAATGAAAAAGTGGAGATACTGGTTGTGCTAACCACTAGAAAGGAGAAAAGAGACGGGTAAAGACTTATTCTGAACGTGTTATCATTTGGATATCATACAAATATTTTTCATTGAAACTATCAAAATATATGCCCCAGTCAAGAATCAATGCCTTCAATTAATTTTAAAAAAAAATCGAAAATAGGCCTTTTTACCAAGAAAGAGAAAATATAGACTCAAAATATATCAACACCAATACTGTTGGAAGAAAATGTGTAGTAGTATCGTAAAACCCAATTTTGAGTATCAAAATACATTTACCATCAAAATTATCAATTAACCTTAAAATTTGATCTCAGAGGACCTAATTTGACCTCTAAATGACCTAGGATGACACCTGCAAATTTATAATCTGTAATAGGAACAGTGTTAGCGTACGGTGTTTATCACCTTCAATGAACCAGTATGGTTCCAGTAGTACTTCAGGTAAGGGGAGACGAAATTATCGAATGAGCACTTTTACGCCTAAAGCTATACCTATAGTAGATTCAACCCATTCGTGTCACCTCTAGTACTTTTCCGAAGGTATGGGCATGAATGGGGGCCTGTGGCCAGTATGTGGAAATTAAAATACCACGCAAAATCTTTTCAAACATGTAGTCTGAAAGCAGAGAAAAATCAATTTCTATGCTCAATGAAAGCATCCAAGTCAACGTAAGCGAATTTATAGCTATAGTACTCCCAATTTCTTTTGTATTGCCTTCACTATGGTATGCAATGTAACTGGGGGTTGAATTGTAAACCTGACTTTTGAGCGCTGTGTTTTGGACAACGAAGGAAACAAAGGTCTTTGCACATCTATGCAAAAAGTCGTAAAACATGAAAGACCAGATTATCTCAATTCGTCATGAACCAGGTGAACCGAGCCACATACTGCCTCCTTCCATAATCGACGCTGTCCAAATTTTCTATGTGACACGATGGGTGGAATCTACTATATTATGCCTTTTTCTAACAAAATGGGGCGTTGACCGTTAACTCAATGTAAATAACTAACCAATGGGGATTTGAAGTTTATGTCTTCGACTACGTAACTTATACAATCAAAGAATTGCCAGTGAACATATGTAAAAGCAACACCTGAGTGGAAAACCAGCCGGGGAAATGCTGGGAAAATGTGAACATAAAGATGGAAACCTTCTATGCTGGAAATCCACAAAAATTAATGACCTTGTGACCTTTGACCCCAGGTCACATCAGGTCACTTATGCCAGGGGTTCATTTTGGTATCCTCTGTTAGAGAAAATTATTAGCTATATATTGGTACCTAAATCATGCCAATAGGCCAATGAAATGTGGAGATAGTGGTTGTTTTGCTACCCCTACCCCTTATATTTTGCAGCTGCTCTCGCTGGGCCTCATCCACGATGGCTCTCAAATATCGTCACCAAACATATATATATGGGACAATGTTTCGCGTTGGGAACATCACAATTCTTAAACTAGACACTATTAGCATCACAAATATGTAACTTAAAAAAAATATACCTTTTGGGTGCATGGGGACCCCCTTGGCCACCCAACTATTAAGTGTTTGTTCTTCCACGCGAAGGGTCCCAGGTTCAATTCCCAATACAGGTAAGTGAGTAATTTGGGTCTGTCAAATGAACTTGTGTAATATGCTTGATGTAGATTTCCTTGCAATATACCGCTCCGATATAGTACCGATTACTTTTTTTCTTTAATTATTAGCGTTTAATTAGCAAATTAATCAAATGTTTTGGACGTTCTCATAACGTTTTAGAAACGTTTTTAAAAAGGTTTTTTATTGGTTTTATAACGTCTAAAAACGTTTTTAAAAACGTCCAATAAACGTTTTATGGACGTCCAAAACCTTCCACAAAAAAAACGTCCAAAAACGTTTTTACGAAACGTCCAAAGAACCAACTTGGAACGTTTTTAGAACGTTCAGAAAACGTCCGATTGTTAGCTGGGGCGTATGTCCTACATAATAGATCTTTTTATACCAGTCACTCAGTGCTTTGGATAATTGGTCCACTCAGGCATGACAAGGTATGCACGTAGACTTACGACTTAATTTCGCTAACGGACCTCTGGTCACTATGAGGCAGTCAGAGCAGGCCCGTAACCAGGATTTTTTTTCAGGGAATAGGCGAAGAAGGACCCCTTTTACCCAATTTTTAATTTTTTCCGGAAAAAAATAGCATAAAACCCCCATTTTTGGCTCGCTCCGCTCGCAAAATCGAAGTTGTGCCCTTTTTAGCCATATTTAGAGGTTTTGGGGGCTTTTTGATTGGGGGGGGGGCGATCGCCCTCTCGCCCCAATAGTTACGGGCCTGAGTCAGAGATTACCACCATCCTCTTCTGGAAACTGACTGTGATGGGCATGTATGAGTCAATGTACATGGGACCGGCGGCTTAACGTTCTCTTTTCGAAGGACCAGGATTTTTTCTTGATTGGGTTGTGCAAGGTGCTGACCTGTTAATAACATTAACACTTAAAGTCACTATCAGCGATTTTTCCAGAATGTAAACAAATCGCGCCCCTATTTTTCATCGAAGTCCTTTTTTGCACTGTTCTATTGGAATTTGTTGTATTAAAGACCTCTGGAAGTGGCTAAGCTTAACACGTGTATTTACCAAGCAATGGCGATTTTTATGCTTTGTTTACTAATAAAAGTCGGGATCCGACTTTTATTAGGTCTAGAAACAGTCGTAAATGGCATCTTCAAGACCGCTTTAAATGCTTAAGTGTCTGTTTTTTCACAAAGAACTGTAATAAAAGTTGTTGATATGACCTAAGACTAGCATTTTAGAGACAAAATGGGCATTTTGAATTTTGAAAAAAATGACTGATAGTGGCTTTAAGTGTCCAAGCTAAAAAAAACTTCCGTTTAGTGCCGCAATGGGGTTCCTAGGGTAACCCCCTCAGTACCAAGAAAGAAACTATTCCCCGTGGGAGTTTGATCACGAAACTAAGGTAAATTGGGGTCACGTAAGAACCACATACCGGTAATAAAAATGGAAATCGACCTTTGACTTATGGCCAATTGAATTGTCACTCTCCGAAAATAGTGGTTGGCATATTTTCATCCTCAGCAACTCCGATATAAGATTTTGAACAAAAATTATATTATCTACTCTAGAATAACCAATTAAAATAATTATAGCACAATATAGCCAAATTTATACCATCTTGTACTTTTTCTCAGAAAGTTCAAATTCACCTCGGTCTTTCCCATATACTTATGGAGGACCACGGTCATGACAACATTAAATTTGATGCTATCAGCATATAAATGATTATTTGATTTAAGTATTATTAATTATTAATTAAATGCCTCCCAAGGTATATATTTAAACAAATAAATCCTAAGATTTAATTACTTTTATTTTTTAATTAGTAAAATATCTTTCACTTGCCCAAGGGGGGGGGGGGTTTCTAGGAAACAACCTAATTATTCCATTGAAGCCGTGGGCGGATTTAAATTTTATCGGTATCAGGAGAAGCGTATTCATAAATCATATAAATAGCCAAAAACTCCTTTAAAATGTTGGTTACTATGGTCCCCGGGCACTTAATTGGTAAATAAATCCAAAAGTTTAGGCAAGATGTTAAGAACTCTTGAACTAGCGATTATGAACAACTCCGTTTGTCCTGGTTGAGGTGTAATCCAGTCATATATTTCAAATCACGTGTACATCCTAAAACCATTCTCAAGGGAAGGGGCTCCAACCAGGAGTTATGGGGTGCTTAGTACAAAAGGGTGTTTCAGAGCACAATATTTTGATGAGAGGAGATGGTCAATACACAAGCGGCTAGGGGCCGACCAGGTAACCCTATACTTACCGTGTAAATCGCAGTTTAGCCAACTCTTAAGTTTCCATTGCACCTTCGCCTACATCCGCCTACACCTTCATTAGCATAATTAGGTTGGGTCCCTAAGAACCCCCCCCCCCTTGGGCAGCAACGGGAGTGAAATAAATTAAGATATTTTACTAATTAAAAATTAAAGTAATTAAATCTTGGGATTTTTTGCTTAGATATATACCTTGGGAGGCAATTAATTAGTAATTAACAATACCTAAATTAAATAACACTTTATATGCTGAAAGCACCAATTTTAAAGGGGGTGACCCGATTTAAGTCTATAAATTTTTCATTTTAATAGAATGGCTTTCACCCGAAAACCCCATTTGTAAAGTTTTGCGCCGATATTTCAACCCATTTTGAAGCGAGAGTTAAGAATGTGATTTTGTAATCCCCAAAGAGTACTGTGTAAAATTAATATTGTTCGACCAATCTATCTATCTACCGGGTGTCTAAAAAAGAAAACCCTTAAAGCGCCTTCTATTTTACGAAGAGACAAAAAGTGAACCATACAAGTTAATATACATCTGAAAAGTGCATTTAATTAGGTTTCGGACACCGAAAAAATCTTTTCAAACGGACACATATTGACCGAGTTATGGCCGATTTCATTTTATCCACGGATTGTTACTGTCTGAGCTGTCTTTAGACAATACACCTTCTCCAAGCACATTCTTTCTTCTGTTTTTGCGACACAGTTCAGTTCTGATATTGAAAAGGTTAGTTTCACTTATTATAAATTCCAAGATCTTGTCTCATTCTTTACTGCGCTGCTCTGCCCCCCCCCCCCACTTGGCTGCCTCTAAGACCATCATGAAGACGGATGCAGGCTTGTGCTCTCTTTCCATTTGAATAATCGACTTCTAATCATTCTTGTCCGTCGGATGCTTGCAAAGGCAGTGGTTATTCTATTGCGAAGTTCTGACAAGTTTAAGAGAACGCAAGCCTGCATCCGTCTTAGAGGCAGCCAACTTCCCCAAGTGTGTGTGTGTGTGTGTGTGGGGGGGGGGGGTTTTTTTTTTTTTTTTTTTTAGATCTTGGAATTTGTAATAATTGAAACTAGTAAACTTTTCAATATCAGAACTGACCTTTGTCGCAAAGACAAAAATAAACCATAAACAAAAGAAGCTGAAATAAAATGAAAAAGTGGTCCAAATTTTCCATCGGCCAATAACTCAGTCAATATGCATCCTATTGGAAAGATTTGTTCGGTGTCAGAAACCTGACGAAATGCACTTTTCAGATGTGTAATAATAATGTCTGGTTTACTTTTTTCTCTTCGTGAAATAGAGGGCGCTTTGAGGGTTTCCTTTTTTGAGACACCCGGTATCTATCTATAGCGGTCACAGCCGAGATGTTGTTCACCATGTAGCGCCAAATGTCCCTGTCCATCATTAAGTTGGGGGTGTTAGATGAATCCTGCTGTATGTCTCGAGCAATCACGCTAATGTAGTTAAAAGGGGCGACGACCCCTGTTTGAGCGTGGTAACCTCCAACATGTGATGTCTGAGACTACTTGATCAATCGCACGATGACAGTGACCGGCAAATCGAGCTCTGCGTTGGGCAACAGAAGACGAGATTTGAGGGATATCTCCATATATCTGTGCTGTGGTCATGTACTCACGCCAGGATATGTTTGTACTCGCATAAAAAGCCTGCTGTAGGTGCCATCCAGTCTATCCTGTAGCTCTTTCTTCATGGTCCAGGTCTCAGATCCATATAACAGGGTACCAGATTGCCATAAGTAGTGTTGTAGTTTATTGCAGGCATTCCAAGCTTGCCCTTTGCGTGACAGGAAGTCTTTCTTGTCTAGAACGCTTGGGTTTGATGGTGAGTCCCTTGTCGTTCATGATGTTTAGACTCTGTCTGAGGATGTAATCAACCACGATTACAAAGAGATGGGGAGCAAGAGTATCATTATGGATTCAGAGGGGTAGTTTATGATTGGTTTGCAAGTTAATTAATTGAAAACAGTATGTCAATTATAAAGATACGAAATCTGAACTTAGAGAGATATAATATGTGGAGTACCACAAGGTTCCATATTAGGTCCCTTACTCTTTATTTTATATATCAATGATATTACAAATACCTCAAATCTGCTAGACTTCAATTGCCGATGACACGACAATTGTATACTCAAGTAGTGACATTATGAGTCAAATATCAATTATAAATAAGGAATTGTCAGAAGTAAGTAACTGGTTTAAAGCAAATAAGTTACCCGTCAATGCTAGTAAAACCAATTATATGATTATGGGTATCCCTAAAATGACTAAAATAGAAAGTCGACATGTTTGTAATGTTCAAGGAGATATAGATATTATTCTTGACAACACAAGTCTACAAAGGGTGACAAAGACTAAGTTTTTAGGAGTAATTATTGATGAAAATTTCACCTGGATGCACCACATTGATGGAATATCGAAAACAATATCGCGGAATATTCGTATGATCAACAAGCTTAAATTCTATATACCTGAGCGCATATTATATAACCTATATTGTACACTTGGCTTAACATATATAAATTATGGTATACTTATCTGTGGAAGCTCTTGTGGAAATAATTTGAAAAAAAATTTACAAACTTCAAAAATGGGCATTAAGAATCAAATCAATTAGCCATTATCGAAGCTATTCTGCACCACCTTTTCATAATATAATGTTTAAAATATATTATGATGTGTATAAACTTGAAGTGGGTTCATTTATGTTCAGATATTTCTCAAATTTGTCCCCAATTCAATTCACTAATTTTTTCACCATGAGATCCGATATCCATAAGGATATCACACAAGAAACAGGCATATTTTAATCCAAAAAGAAATCAGATGGTATCAGTGATAACTCAATTACATACAGCAGGCCTAATCTTGTGAAACTCTCTGAGCGATCAATTCGAATATTCAATTAAAAATAAACACTTTCGAAAGCAATACAAATTCATATTAATTTCTTTCTATCATTGACTTTGGACTGTCTTGTGTGTTTCTTGTGTGGTAGTTTCTTTGTCCTTGTGATTATTATGTATGTACAATTTATTTCAAGTGGGTTCATTTATGTTCCGATATTTCCAAATTTGTTCCAATTTCATTCAATAATTTTTTCACCATGAGATCCGATATCCATAGCTATCACACAAGAAACAGGAATAATTTTAATCCAACAAGAAATCAGATGGTATTCAGTGATAAATCAATTACAACAGCAGGCCTAATCTTGTGAAACTCTCTGAGCGATCAATTCGAATATTCAAATTCAAATAAACACTTTCGAAAGCAATACAAATCATATTTAATTTCTTTCTATCATTGATTTTGGAACTTGTCTTTGTGTGTTTCTTGTGTGGTAGTTCTTTTTCCTTGTGATGAATATGTATGTACAATTTATTTTCAAGGTGGTGGTTACATCTGGCCTTACTGGCCTTTCGACCACTTCCTCCATAATTGTGTATTCTTATGTTAATATGTATGTATTGCTTTTACCCAGTTGTATTTTGTATGTTTTTTATGGAAAATAAAGTTGATGAGAGTTGAGTTGATGAGTTCTCCTTGGAGGATTCCAGGAGTTATTACGAACTCATTTGTGGGCCCATCCATGGTATGCACAAAGCAAGATGGCAATTGCTTTGCCAGTCTCATCTGGGACACCATAGTTGGTAAGAATATTGCAGCATTACATCTCTGTTGACACTGTCAACCAAAATGGGGCATATTTTCGCTCCAAACCAAACCCCTTTAGCCCTAAGATTTCATAGGATAAATGAGAAAAATAGTAGCTTTCTTCTGATTCAAAAATTTGAAGTTTATGGGAAAGACCAAGGTGAATTTGAACTTTCTGAGAAAAATACAACATAGTATAAATCTCGCTATATTGTGCTATATTAAGTATTTGAATTGGTTAGTTCCTGAAGATGAAAATGTGCGAACCACTTTTTTCGAAGAGTGACAATTTCGTTATAGGCCAGAGGTCAAAGTTTGGATTTTGGTTGTTATTATTGGTATATGGTTCATACATGACCCACATTTACTTGAGTTAGTTTAATGATCAAACTCCCATGGGAAAGTGATTATCTCGGTTGGGTCCCTTGGAACTCCCTCCTTGGGCACTAACGGAACTTTGTTAGCTTGGGCACTTAAGTGTTAATAAATGGCGGCGTATCAAGGAGAAGGTTAACTGTTGGGTGAAAATTTATTGCACATTAAATGTGTAACATTTTAGTGTACATTTTACATATTTGTAATATGTTAATGATCCTAACTTTACCAGAAAATCTACCTTTCCCAGGGGGACTTAATTCTTTTTAACTGTTTTAGTACCTACGTTTGATGAATAAACGGATTTAGCATTGCCTAATTTTTAAATCTGTGTCCCTTTCTCTCTTATCTCCCAAAACACTAGATAAGCTTAGAGGATGGCGTCCATCAAATGGAGTGGTCCGTCAGTTCAAAAAATACAACAGCGATACAATTTTATAGCGGAATGGATGCGGATGATAAGAGAATTTTCTATACTTTGGATAAGGAAGGAATGAAGCGACTGCTTGCAAGCAAAAAGACGTTGAAATCTTAACTCTGAAAAAAAAATCCACTATAAATTTTACGCATGTCGGTATTAACCAACGTCAACGTGTATTGGCTAATGAAATTTAAAAATAAGGCTTATCGAAACACTAATTTTAAAGGGGCATTTCGTGATCCACAGACTCGTCCCCCGGCTTACCTCAAAAAAGTTGAGATTTTTGTATCATCTGAACCGTTGGCATAAGTATAGTATGTGTGCGCAATCTTACGTGCAAATTCGATCGTCTCTGCAAGGAATTCGCAATTTTGTATTTTCTGTCCGTAAATGGACAGAAACTACAGTGCAGTGGTCTATGGGACTTTGCGATACAAACATTTGATCATAACACCAAAACGCAAGATCGGAATCAACTGAAATGTTGGGAATTAGCTTTTCTCAAGGATATCTAGTGAAACATACACAAAACAGGAGGTGATAGAATCACGAAATGCACCTTTAATAAAAGAAACTTTGTGATATTGTTCTTAGAATCATCATCATCATTGGTCATCAGTCCGTGGACGAAATGGAAGAAGCACTAGTAACGTACTGAACCCAGATTTCCCTATCATGCATGAGTTGTTGGATCTCTGGTGAATCCAGGCCAAGATCACTCAGTCTTGATGGTATCGGGATACTGAAGGGGTCTTCTGCCTCTATGTACTTTCCCGCCAGGGGGTTCCAGAAAATCAAACGGGGGATATGTTGGTTGGTAGTACGCATGCAGTGCCCAGCAAAATAAAACGGCGTTGCCTGATTGTTTAGTTGGAAATACGGTGGGGGATATCTCCATATACCACCATAGAGGACTGCCGAATCGTGTACCACACATTTTTCAATAGGAATGAATTTGGCCATGAAGACGAGGTTAGAACAAGTTTGGGGTTTATTCCGTATTGAAATGCGTGGTACAGGATTTGGCACTCCACAACTCTCATCCTGTCAACTGTGGTGTTTGGAATACGGTCCTAGAATGTTATATAGTTATAGTAGAGTCGCCAATGGTAGGAAGGATGGGGAACATGCATGAAGAGGCGGTCAATATTATTATAGAGGTCAGCATTTGAGTTGTTTTGTACACCAACGTGTGTTCCACTTTTTGCAATGATTAAAATACTAGTAATGTATAGTTTACCTTAGGCCAAAAAAAAACAACAAAATTTGTCTCAGAAGAAATGTGAAAAATGCGAAATGCGCTTTTTTTTAAAGAAAATTGCTAATGCGAAATGCGGGATTAAAAAATTCTATTGCATTTTTGACCCACTTTTCCCCATTTTTGGGCCGAATTTTCAATTTTTTTCTAATTAAAAAAAATCTTTCGAGTGAGCAAAAATCTAAAAAATATTTGCTAAAAGACCAATTTTAAACAAAATGCGCGCGGTCTTCGGAGAAAAACTTGTTTTTTTCTTGGCCTTATCTACGGACAATAGTTCAATAGCTATAAGGTGATATCTATTCAAGTTCATCCTGTAGATAAAAGTTAAAAATGAAGCGATTTTATTTGATTATCTTTTATTAGGTACTAACCTCGGTATATATTTCATGCTCATTTTTTCTCTTTCTATTGTACATTTCTAGGGCACTGTAGGGCAAAAACATGTTACATGTCTATACAGTCTATGGGGTGGAGTTTTTTAGTCTTGAAAAAAGGACACATTGAAATACCACAAGTCGATTAAATGAAATTTCTTAGTTTAAAGGACAGTTATGGATGGACATAAACGTTTTGTCATATACATGTTAAAAATGTCCGTAAAGTAAGAAAAAGATTTTACGTAAATTTACGGACAAATTATGTTTTAGAAAACATAAAAATAAACAATACTAAAAAACATAAAATAGCTAAAAATGTTATTACGGCAATATTTCCAAAATTTCTGGCAGCAATATTTCCGGACTGTTTTTTGGGTTCCGTAATTTTAAAGGACGGAAAAATTCTGTTAAATACATATTTTTTCCATAAATATGAGACAAATTTCTGTAAAATTACGTCAAAGTCCGTAATTGACAGAAATTTGTTAAATTACCCTTAAAAATGACTGGAAAATATGCTGCAGACGTTCGTAATTTACGAGACATTTTTAACAGTGTAGCGCTAAAACTATGCACACATAATATGGTAAACTAATTACATTATTAATAAAACAATCGCTTAATAATATATTCCAGGAATTAAAAGTGTCCTTTGTATCATTTAATTTGTATACGGTATATTAATTTGAAAGAAATAATGTAGGCCATGTTCCAAATTAAGTGCTTTAATCGCTGTTGCCGCAATGAAATTCGTAAAATTACACAGGATGAAGTCAGTGGAACAAATAATACCAATTAGTTGTTCAAAAGTATGTCGCCGTTGAAATTTGTTTTATTCTGGTTATGTCTAAAATGAGACTTTCAAACAGCTTGTGCGGTAAAGTAGCGTAGGTTGGGTGAAGTATTGGATTTCATAAGAAGCGGATCACGGGTTCTATACCCAGTTAGGTACTAGGCCTACATGTTTACATTTTACTGCATGATTAATAAATAACAACTAAAAAAACACGAATTAAAAATGATAATGGAATGTAAAAAAGCACATAGCACCTCAAAACCTTTTTTAGTTGCGTATGTCTGGAAAAAAAACTGTACACTGCTGTACTGAATTCGTAGAAGTTTGTAAATTCTTGGATTATGTCTGTGAAAACAAAACGAAACTGATGGCTGCCAGTATTTTAGTTCTGCCGTTTTTTTTACAGAGAATTGTACCAAGTAAGGCCTCCATTCCTTATAAAGCAAATTATTGAAATGTGAAATAATGCCCATATGCTTAGATTACCCTTATATACATTGTGGGCGCCAATAAAAACGCCAAACACTTAGTGTCACCGCATATATTTTGAACAAAAGTATATGACTTTTTTTATCATGTAAGGAAAAGAAGAGACTGTCAGGTTATAACCTTTAAAAATTTAATTTTTTATCGTTTTTATTTTTTTGTAAGTTTTGTAAATATCAATGTTCATGCACCCCCTGAAATCAATTTCTAATCAATGTCTCTTTAACAGAAAAAAATGCGTAGAAAACGATTAGCTATGTTAAAAAATTAAAAAATTGTCCCAAGTGCCATTTTTTATGAAAATTTATGCAAATTAGGATCGCATTTACAGAAAAATACTGTTTTCACCGTATCTCAACAACAAGAAACAAAACATGTTGTTTTAGAACCATTATGACCTCTTGCCATGTATATTTGGATTGTTTGCTTTGCTTTGGATCCAAGATGGTAACCAACATGGTCGCCTCAAAAGATATGTAAAGTATAGAAAATAAATAGGTATATATTAGAAACTCATATCTGCCTTTTTTGCTTTGTGAGTATCTTTAACATTCAATATGGCAGCCAATTTGTCCGCCTTCAAAATGTGTTAAAACTTAGAAATTACCTTATATCGTCCCCAAATTAGGATGAAAATGTGAATTAAAAGTATGAGAAATATGGGCTTGATCAATTAAAACTCAAAGCTGCTATTTTTGTTTGGTTAAGTTGTTTGAAATTCAAGATGGCGGCTAATATCGCCGAGTTCAAAAATCTTGCAAGCGGCTTTAGCAGTCGACATCTTTAATTTAAAAATATACTACTGAAACAAAAATAGCAGCTAGTTACTAATGATATTAGACATAGTTTAATTGGGTGCTATGTCTAGATATACGACAGAAATATGTTAATTTTTAAGGTTTAAATTGTTTAAATGTGGCCATATTGGCCGCCATCTTAAATTTTAACAAACAAAATTACCAGCTGTGAATTTATATTGGTGAAACACTTTAATTTAGATTTTTAGTATTATTGTGAGATGGCATATCCAGTTATAAGGTAATTTTCCTGGGTTTAAAAGAGTTTTGAAGCGGACAAACTGGCCGTCTCATTGAAATTTAAGAATGCATATCATACTCGCAACATAGATATGAGATTCTTATGGTCAAAGACAAACATCTCTTATTTATTATTATTTTGTGACTATACAATTAAATATTACAGGTATACATCATTTTTATGTATTACAGATCATTAGAGCGGCGATGTTGGCTACCATCTTGGATCCAAAGCAAGATAATAATAAAAATGTGGTCGACAAGAGTTCCCAAGGGCTCTGGAACATCATTTTGTGTTGTTGTTATAACCCTTGTTGAGCCGTTATTCTTAAAGTAATAATATTACAACTACTTTCAATCAATGTGTCAACTATGTTTTTTGGTTAAGATAACTCATCATTTAAAGGCTGACTCAGAGATTTCGAAATATATTTTTTGTGTATAGTAATTATACAAATAGTCATCTAGAACTAAAGATAGTCACCTAAAATGCATAATTCAAAAGTTAGAGATGAATCGGATGTTTCGTTCTCATGCAGTAAACATTTATGCACAGTATAAAAGTGCCCAGAGGGTGTTTTGAACCAATCCCATAATGCATTGCAATTTCATGTGCCTATGTATTGTACTAAACACACATGTCAGTACTTAAAGGGGAACTGTCAAGCTCTGGTCTTTGGAGGAATTTAAAAAAAAACAGTATGTCGCCCTCATGGCTATATTTCTGCTCTCCTACCACAGACAGCTCTCATTCCTTACCCTCATATTGTCTTTCTGCAGTTGCAAATGGTAGAATTAACTATTGTAGCAGTGGTGGGAAAAACCCATATAACCCACCCACCAGTTGATTTTCAACCAATCATTGGGGAGAAAAGTTATTTATAGGCGTGCTTGTTTGATTGACCTGTTGAATTGGTCATGGCTGTCCCAAAATTTATGAGCTGGTATAACCACTGGAATTTAACCTCCTTGAACTTTCCATGACTTGCAGTACAGATCTCACAGACCTGTACAGCATACTTTAGGGGTAGGCATACATACTTATATTATAGTACAGGTCACAGTGAGTACAGATTCAGTGTGCTAAATATAACTTCGTTTAGGTGAA
>JAMKCH010039549.1:0-13972 GCA_023653785.1 Ophioderma brevispina | reverse complement strand
CATTTGTGATCCCAGCACATTCGGCTTTTAAGACGACAGTTAGAATAAGTACAGCACTCTGCTCACATGGAATGAAAATAAAAAATCATGGACTGTGTGTGAAGCATTAAATCTACCATTATTGTAGATAAAACTAGCGATAACAATATGTATAGCTGTATTACAACTGCTGACCTCAGCAATTCAGTCACACAAGTACTTTTTAACATCACACAGCTAGAGTCCCCTTTCTAACAATAATCATTACATCATCATCATGCATAAAAATAACCTAGCACTGTGTCAAACAGATGTCACAAGATTTACATCCACTGAATTGAATCACTTCACATTTATAATTAATGGGGGAGGAATTCACAGATCTTGCAATGTTTTGATCTAAAGCATATATAAACAAGTTGACTCAGTTACTAAGTTTAAAACATCTGGGGATATTCCCTTCTCATATTGTGCAATCAAAAACAAGGGTGCACCCTAACAAAAACAACCAGGGGTATTCCCCTTTCTCCCTTTTATAGGAAACAAAGTACTTTTCCCGTGAGAAAACTTTCTCAAATTAAATTGAAAAATTAATATTAATCAAAATTTGGGGTAATATAACACTAGACCATGACAGACTCGTTAATCATTAGAAACGAAGATCATGAAATCCACCCCAATGTTGATGTTTCACTGATAGATTATAACAGGTGATCTACTGGACAGCCAATCGAATTTTGATTTATCCTGCACAGAAACCCGATCTTCTCATGCAGGCTTTTATTGTTGAATGGAAACCTCTGGTCCATTTGAGGCTTTTCATAAACATCTGCTACCATACAAAATTCAACTATTACCAAAGCATTGAATGAGCTAATTCAAACTTGGATACACCATACTTATGTAAGACAATTTTGTAATTAGTTGGGGAGTCTTGGAAGGATTCATAAGCTGTTACTTCTGGCTTAAAGAAACTTGGTTTCTCTAACAGGTGCAGTCTAAAGCGATTGTCTAATACCTTAGCAATCAGTGCCAGCCATTGCTTCAAACTTGTTTGGAAAAAGCGCGTCAAAAGCGTATTCCAGCGCCATTAGCGCGCTGTGTTGTGCTATTGCCAGTTACGGTATTTTGTCAGTCGCAATGTATGTATTGTATGTATGATTATGTTGATGTATGTATGTAGGTAGTTATGTAGGTGGGCCGGTTAAAGTTGATAAATTTGTTATCTCCTGTTAGGGGTGGCACCCCCGTCGGACTGGGTTAAATGTCAAAGGGAAATATACCAAAACTTAGTCATTAGTAGCAATGACCAAGCCCCATATGAAGTGTTCACACATTAGGGTTCAAATGGGGAATGCTGTCATCATCAATCTGAAGTGGTACACGCGCACATATTGAAACACTTTCTGATATCATTGAGGGGCAAGACACGTTGGAGCAACCGCTTTGGCTGCCTAGAAGAGCAGGCAATCTTTTAAAAATAAAGATGGGTGCTAATTTTCGATTATGGATACAGCTAACCCCAGTTTAAAAACATTTCCCAATAGTAATGACGTGGGCAAAACTAGGCATTTACACACGCTACATGAAAATCACTTTTTATTATTCATGCGTGCATATTTTAATTTTTATTTGTAGTTATCCATATGCATAATTGAAAAATATTAATAGGGCCACATACTTGAAAAACATGTGAATGTTGTTTGCCCTGTGGAAAGAAGAAAGATGTCAATATTGCAATTATTAAAACAGTCAGAGATGTTAGCCTGGGAGTAGCAGACATTTGAAACAAAAGTACCAAGGTTTTGAGTGATTCAATGTTGGCAAACTGACAAGAAGGGGATGGATGGTTTAACCGGTGAGTTAAGTGGTGGAGAGTTAAGAGAGAGTTACAATAAGGCCCAGGGCGGCCGAGTCGTAAGGCCCAAGGGTGAGCTACGATAAGGCCCAGTGGTGAGTTACAATAAGGCCCGGGGCGAGTACGATAAGAACTAGCGGGGAGTTACGATAAGGAATAGCGGTGAGTTACAATACGGGTAGTGGAGGAGTTTACGATAAGGACTAGCGGTGAGTGACGATAAGGACTAGGGTGAGTTACGATAAGGACTCGGGACGAGAGTATTACGATAAGACTGGCGGCGGTTACGATAGGATGGAGGGAGTTTACGATATCTGAGCAGTGAGTTTACTTCAGGCCTAGGGGTGAGTTAGGATAAGGACTATGGGTGAGTTACGATAAGGCCTATGGGCGAGTTACGATAAGGCCTTTGGGCGAGTTACGATAAGGCTAGGGCGCGTTTACGATAAGGCCTATGGGCGAGTTCCGATAAGGCCTATGGGCGAGTTACGATAAGGCCATGGGCTAGTTACTATGAAGGCCTCTGGCTAGTTACGATAAGGCCTGTGGGCGAGTTATCGATAAGGCCTATGGGCGAGTTACGAAAAGGCCTATGCAGTTACGATAAGGCCTATGGGCGAGTTACGATAATGCCTAGGGGCGCTTTACGATACGGCCTATGGGCGAATTATGATAAGGCCTATGGGTGAGTTACGATAAGGCCTTGGGCGTGTTACGATATCCTGCGGGGCGAGTTACAAATAATAATTAATAATATCTGTTTTTATATCGCGGTTTACTCACCGTAAACAGTCTCAAAGGACAGTTATTATGCCTATTATTAAAATTAACGCCGCATCATGAACAAGACTTCAACTGCAAAAATAACACCTTGCGAAAAAATGTTTTCAACATCCATAGAAAGTAACGCTGTGATATGGTTACCCTTGAATTTAACACAACATAAAAAATTTCCTGGTGTCGCCATCCCTGCTAAACTTCTGCTCGTGACAATATCTCCATTTACAGTATTAAACCGTAGACTGCAATGTGAGGGTATCATTTAAATTCCTAAGGCATGATATGGACATACATTGTGAGCCATGCACAAGACTGGTCTTAGTTTCAATGTGGGAAGTGAAATCGCACCTACTCTGTAAAAGCCCGTGATACTCACGCGATTTTTCAGCTGTCTGAAATCGCAGCGATTTTTTGTCTCGCTAAGGTCAGCGATTTATCGCGCAAGTCAGGCGAGACCCGCCTTGGCGATTCCAGATTTTCTCGCCAGCGGGACAGCGAGAACGATTCAGCGGGAATCGCTGAAGTTAAAAGAGTTTAATTTTGGCGATTCTCGCTGACGATGTTTACGTTCACCAATCGGAATCTTCATTTTGGCCCACGTGAAGTGCAGTAAACAAGGTCAACATCCCCCAAATCGAATTTGTAAAAAATGCACATGTATCATGGAATCTTAGTGACGAGCAAATCGAGGCACTAATAGAGGAGGTGGCAAAATCCCCACCACAATTACCAAAAGATCCGACTACAAGGATATCATAAAGAAAAAGAATTCGTGGGAGGCGATATCCTCTACCTTACTAAATTTTTGAGGGCTATAGTTCATATTTTTAGGCCTATGTCAGAGTTTTTGTACCCCCTTCCACTCTGCTGACATATATTTGACAACCACATTGTTCAGACACGATACAAAAGAAGGCCTATGTCGTACCAGACTTAAGACATTTCCGTAATTTGGTTAAGTTTACTCAAGCTAAATATTAGAATGGCCGTCGAAGCAAAACAACAAAATAATTAACATATTATCCACCGTCAAAGCACTGAAGCATAGATCTTCACGATGAGGTAACCATCTGGCATAGCAAATGAATTTCGTAGGCGATATTTTACCCCCAACCTGCCCAACATTGCCACATGTGAATTTTCGCGGCAAACTGCCGGCCAACCTATTCTTGAAATAAAAAAATGCTAAAAGCCTTTATCCAAATCATTGTTACTTTACGCTATATTCTTGTATACCCGTTGGTACTAATCTTCGAGTTGTAAATAATTGCATGAATATACGTACAAGCCTTATAATTAGGCAACAGAGACCAGTCTTTCTCTAGCACGTGCCATACCATGAGGTTCGCGAGCACATTTTTTCCATGTCTTTACAACAGCGAGAGAAATCGCGAATGTCGGCGTGAAATCGCTGCGAATCGGGGAAAATCGCGGCGATTTCTCGCAGCTGAAAAATCCGTGAATTATCAACCTGGCTTCATATGTGCCGTTTGTTCTTGGAATAGATCAAACTAGGGCAAAGGGTATAATTAATTATGCCATTTCTTGTGGCATTAAGTGTTACATATGATCCCCAGGAATGTCATGTGTGTGACAGAGTCATAGTAATAGACACAGCCTTGTATATAATCATGACATTTGACCAAGCTCTTAATCCATAACAGGCTAATGAGCCCACAGGGAAAGTGGGAATGGGCTTGACCTGAACTTGAACTGAGTTGTCTCAAGTTATATGCAGCTATATACCCAAGGCACTCGCTGGGGAAGTATACTGAACACAAAAAGAAAACTGTTTTTGATTCAGTCGGGGTTCAGTTTGAGATAGAGAGTCTGCATAAATAAATTTATAAATATAAATTTATGAGTAAAAATTCAAAAATGTAAATAAATGATTAAATAAATTTAATAAGGAAAATAATAGATATTAAAAGAAAACTGAACACCAAAAAACCTTTGTTTCTTGGTGTGTCAGTATAAAATGTTGAAATCTGAACACTGACTGTTGTACCCATCACATTGGGCTATTATATAGGGATTACATAGAGGTGAGGGATCAAGATTTTAAGTACAAGTAGATAGAAGGACTAGAAAAAATAAAGATGATGCATTGACCATTGCATGGAAATGCAAAATGTATTACAAAATGTTTTCAATAGGTGTATGTGGATTCTTTTTGGTATAGGCATTTGTTAATGTAAATCATTGGTTTGATGATATGGTGGTGGCATTTAAAGCATTGAAGACGTAATGAATTTTAAAAATAAGCCTAGTGTATTTTTTTACATATGGTATTTCCTAGTAAAAACCATTTGGCAATGATGTTGAAAAATGGATAAAAGTCTGTGAAACAGACATAAATTCCCTCTGTTTTCAGGAGGGGCGAGGTTAATTGCAAATGCCAAAATTCTATATTGTGGAGAACATTAAAGGGCCATGGTCTGATCGCTATAGCCTTATACCCAGACCTCAGATGTCCTGGAAGTGACAAAAATTTTGGTATTTGAAGAAAGCTACTACTTATTTTCAAGTTTTAATTTTACCCATAGAGCATAATAGTAGGTCTTGGGCATTTATGTAACAACATTTTACCGGGGGGGGGGGGGATCTTGATGTAAGGGGATAGGTATGGTCCTCCTCTTTCCACGCTTCAAAAATTGTGTATTGCCTAAAGCGACACTATTTTTAAGATTGCGATTTGAAAGATCTTTTGCGCTTTGTCCTAGCCAAGTCCTCATGTCTTGCATTAGACATGTCTTTTGGATCTTAACACTTAAGTGACCAAGGGGGGTCTAGGGACCCTCCAAAATTTGTTTCGCGCTGGCCGCTTTGCGCGTGGGATTTTGCGCCGAATTGGTTCTGTAACGTGTTGAATTTAAAGTCGCTTATTTTCATCACCAAAATAATTTAAAATCGGCCAAAGCCATTAATGAGTTAATTAATAAATGAATATTAAAATTTCCCCCCCCTCCCTTGGTGCCTAACGGAAGTCATCTGAAAATATTTATAAAATCAAAGAAACCAACCCAATGTTTGTGCTGATTATTTGTTACAATAAAGTAAACAATGATTTGTAACAGTAAAAATAATTAACCCTTTATGTGCTGAAAACAAAAATTTCATTGTGGACGTTGCTAAACGATACTGTAAAAGTCTATGGGAAATATATGACGTGTAATTTGCAACCCCCGTAAAAAAATACAGGATTCCCATTAAAACTGCAAGTTTTGTGTTGTTTCAATATATGTTATTTGGGTCTTCGAGAGTACATATCAACATAAAATACGTTCAAATAATTTGATGTCTGTAAGCGCAAAGCTCATATGAATTTCCGTCTTTTTGCCCATTTTTCGCGGTTGTTGGAAACAATGTTTGCCCCTAATTTGCGCCCAAACTAACAATTTCATTTTATGCTGATTTGGGTTGTATTATGACGCTCACCATTGTGGGTAAATTTTCGTCAAAAATTCCCCGGGAAAGTGGTTTCCTTTGGGGGGGGGTCCCATTGGAACCCCCCACCTGGGCACCAACGGGAGTGAAGACCTGGTCCAATTAAGTGTTACAAATGCCATTAAAATTTAAGACAGACTAAGCCTACAAGCCATAAAAATGGTGTATATAAGCTAGTATTTCTTTATGGCTTCATAAAAGACAACTCCTTCAAGTTCGTATCATTTTTTTTTTATCGCGCGTTATGTCTGTATACTAGACATGACGCATATATGGCCATATGTCATGCAAAAATGTTACACAGGGCAAAATGACCAAAAAAAGGCACCAATCTGTATTTACTCTCAACACAAACTGTTATTCATTACATTGCAAACGGTATTATACATTTTGGAAAGCGTATACGACAAGGATGTGTCAGATATGGGCCAAAGCGACAATATCAGGGATGGGTTAGGTAAAATTCACTTAGGGTGTTGAGCCATCAGGAAAAAAAATTACATATTTTGTCATTTTAATATAACCGTGGTGAGGCTGAGTCAATTTTTCCGATTTAATGTGCGGTCAAAACAGAGTGGAATTTTGAAAGACAGACACAGGCCCTCAAAAAATAATAAAGGAGGGGATAACTAATTTTTGTTCTGTTTTGAACCTACAGGGTGGTCAAATTCACTATATTTTTGACAAACAAAAAAGGTCATTGAAGATAGATAACTTCTTTTATTCAAGTACTAGTCCTATATTTATTCAAGAGAAATTACATAGAATAGGTGTGTTTTCCAAGTTATGATCAAAAACCAAATAATTTTTTAAGTATACAGGGTGATCAATGTATTAATTTAACAGGGGATCATGGTATTATGAAGGGTCAATAGGACAATATTTAAGTCGCCCTGCAGTTACCAGTTGAGCACAAGATGACAAAACTATATGTAATTAACCAGGTACAGGGGCCATTTCCTACTTATACTAAGTGAAATTTGTATTCCCATAGCCACTAACCCTGTTGACAAAATTTACAAAACTTTCATACTGAAACGCAAAAATACACGGATCGGCGGCTATTGAGCACATGACGTCTTCAAGGTCTTGAACCTAAGTTACAAGTGTATGTTTCATGAATCATTAATGATATGCATATAACCAAATTTTATATCGTTTAGTTGTATTAATACATGTATGCAACCTTTCGGGGGTTGACTTTACATACTCATGAAAATGTCCTTTAAACTCATGTGATCATACAGGTCCACCCAAATGCCACAATTTGGTTGAAGATGAGTTGGTCATGAAATTAAATTATTAATGCTTCATTAGGATAATTACCTTTTATATAGGAATACAGTGGATTAAAAGAAGAGACTTATAAATATATTAAAATTAAGTTAATCAAGGTTTCGTACCCGTAACATCAATTTACTAATAATGACATTAAGGAACCGAGTTTGTATCATGTAGTTAGATCGATCATCAGACAGTGTAGTGCAATTTGAGCCCCACAAGTTGTTTCAATTCTATCCTTAAATTTAAATTTATAGGCGACCATTTTCACCCGTTTTGTGTGTAAGGTCTATGGCCCCCCCCCCCCGGCCGGCTCCCCCGTTACCTAGCTTAAGGTTTTCGACCGTAACCCTCCTAATACTAATCCAAAAGGGCTGAAAATTGTTTTATCTTAAAAGCAGGCTCTAGCAATAATAGACAAATCAATTCTTTGATATCTTCAAATATCTAGAAATGTCGCAGTTTCCGACAATGAAAACCTAACCATAGAAGAAAATGACCGCAAGATGACCTTTGACCTTGGTATGTGGACCTTTGGCATCAACAACAGATAAAGGAACCGGTAATTGCCCTTCAGTCTGGTATAAAATTGGATTCATTGAGTCAAGACCAAATTTATTGGTCAAGCCCTGAGTTGAAAAAAGAAATATTTTTTTCAACGTCATTGCGAGACCAATACATTTGGTATTGGACGAAAAGAGAATCAAATTTATCATTATTTTGTTTTGATAATCTTGTGTCCTATATTAACTTACACATTTCATTTTGCTCAATAAATCCTCACACAGCAGTATTGCTGATGATGAGGTGGTATCCGGCCACCCCGTTTAGCTGGGACAAACCGGAATTTTAAACTTTGGTTTAATTAACTACAATTCCGAAACCATAATATAAGCTATAGAAAGATGCATGGAATCTGCAGACCAAATAGTACCAATAGACACTGTGAAACCCACTGAGAAACAAACAAGGTATGAAACTCAAACCTGGTACCCACCCATTATATGCGATCCACCAAGACATGGAACCACCTAAAAGTGAAACCACCTAAGACATGAAAGCACCTAACCACCAGGAACCATCACACAACCAGGAACCATCAAACCCCGAACCATAAAAGGCATGGGCCCCGCCAGGCATCAACTAAAAAACATCAAACAACAGGAACCACATAATACTGCAACCACCAAAAACATGGAACCACCAAACACTGGGAAACACCAAGCAACTGGGAATCAACGAAAACACTGGGAATCACCAAATCACTGAACACACCAAACACTGAACGCCAAACACTGGGAACCGCCAAACACTGGGAACCGCCAACACTGGGAACCGCCAAACACTGGAACTCGCCAAACTGGGAAAACCGCCAACACTGGGACCGCCAAACACTGGTGACGCCCCACACACTGGGAGCCGCCACAAACCTGGAGCCCGCCACCCCACTGGGAGCCGCCCACACGGGAAACCACCAAACAGTGGAACCATCAAACAACACAGAGGGAACCACCAAACACTGGGAACCACCAAACACTGGGGACCACCAAACACTGGGAACCATCAACACTGGAACCAACAAATACGGGGAACCACCAAAAACAAAAGACTCAACGTATGACCACCCCCACCACCAAAATTAAACTCCTTAAATTAATCAAAACCATCAGTCAGCAATTCAAATATGGATATAATCTCATCACAGGGTGGACAGTCCTAATCTCAGTGAGAGCTGAGTTTGCAGTATAGGGATAGGGATTGGAGTCTGAAGTGGTGAAAAAAATTGGGCACCAGGTTTTTTTTGTGGCATTTTGCATGACGGCACGCTCATTTTTACATTGGGTCTCTACTATGTGTATAGTAATATAGGACAGCCAGATTCTCAAAACATATAATGGTTTTAAATCGGCGGACTTAAACTTTTCGAAGGAGATGAAAAAATGAAAACCTAACCAAAACCTAACCAAACTGGACCTGGAACATGACCTCAGATGACCTTTGATCTTGTCCATGACCTTTGACCTCAGCCACATATGAAGGGACCCTATTGCACCTTCACCCAAGTCTGGTTTAATCGGACTGAAACTTTTCGAAGGAGACTAGAAAAACGAAAACCTAAACGCAAACTTGGACACACATACACCTACATACGGACATGTAACTTAACTGCAAGACGCATGGTTATAAGTAACATATGCAATACCTTGTATAGCATCAAAATAACGTCATAAAATCTGCGAGTCGGGCAAAATGTCATTTTCCATAGAATATAAGCAAAAATTTAAAAAAAAAAAAAAGAAGCATATTCAATTTTCATACATTTCCACTGTTAACGTACAATTGACTCCGTAATTGAAAAAAAATCTGTATTTTATTGAATATTCCGTATTTTTCCCCTTGAAAAATACACAATTTTTCATACAGCCCTTATTTGATGGTAGGAAGTGCAAAGAGAAGGAGCATTTTTATGATAAGATGGTGGATCAATGGAATCTGCAAAGTGTTGATGAATTGTCCTGTGTGGTTGGTGATTTTAATAGGGCATGTTGGGAAAAGGATCAAAGTTTTGAAGGTGTTCTCGGAGGGAACATTTGGGGAAGAAATCTGGAATTAATATTGTTTTTGGAGTTTTTGTGACGAAAAGGATTTTATGTGTGCAAAAAAATCATACTTTAGGAAGAGGACTAAGAAAGTACCTTTAGCCAGCTGGGAATGGAGACATTTGGATTTTTTTGTTAGTGGGCAAGGAGAGAGAAATTTCCTTATAGTTGAAGGTTGATTCCGGGTGAATTGCAACACAGGCATGGTGGTTGTAGATGTGGACAAGAGGAAGGTGAAACAGGTGGTGAGTAATGTAATCCCACTGGATAGAACCCAACAAAGTGTATAAGATAGTGAAGGCAATGACAACGGATGGAAGAGATTTGAGGACTTGCCATGGAAAGTTTAATTTCAAGTGAGAGAGATATAGAGTCGAGTCTGGAAATATCCATACTTAGATGACTGAATGTGGTGGAAGGGGCCAGTTGAGCTGGTCTTGGGAAGAAGTGGTGAAGTTCCATCAAGAAAATGAAAACAGAAAGGCTGGCCGGGACCCTCGGGGTGAGTGTTAGATGATACTGCGTAGATGGATATATAGGTTATTTCAAGGTGCTTTTGCATGCTTGATTCTGTTAGCTCGTGTGATGCCACAAGGATTGTTGCAGATTGGGAGTGTGGTAGTTCCAATTTTCAAGGACAGGGGCTGCAATGAGTTGGGTGGCGGCGTATAGGGGTGTGAATTTTGTTGGAGCAGCAATGAAAATTGTGGAGATGTCTAAGATTACTAGAGCATAGAATTCGGATTGTTAAAGTGGATGAGATTCAATTTGGTTTTTAATGCCATGGAGGGGAACGATAGGCCAAGATGCAGTTTTATTCTGAGAGGCGCAAGAGGAATATGAGCTAAATGGAAGAAAAACTGTATGTGTTTTGTGACTTGGAGAGGTCATTTTATAGAGTTACCGAGGAAGGATGGACGTTGGCGATGAGGAGAGAGGTATACCAGAAACAGTGGTTAGAGCGGTGATGAGTCTATATTAAGAAGCAAGGCACAGAGTTAGCGTGGGGTCGCATTTTGTCTGAGGATTTGAAATTTGAGTGAATTTGTGATTGCATCAAGGTTCTGTACTGTCACCATTTATCTTTGCAATTGCGATTGATGTAGTAGTCTGGGAGTGCCAGAGATGGTGTTTTTTTTGTTTTTTTTGGGAAATGGCTAACATGTTGTGGTGTCGTGATGACTTTCAGTTTAATGTGCAAGACAATGGATGGACTGATGGAGAAGTTTGTGTGATGGAGCTTAGAAGTCATTTGAGAGTAAGGGCCTGAAGGCGAACCTTGGGAAGACAAAGTGATTGGTGAGCGGGGTGTTACACTGGTGGAGGTGGGTGTTAGTACTTAGACCCTTCGCATATGTTGGAAAGAGGGTGAAAGCAAATTCAGTTTGGTGTGAGAAAATCTGGAAATGGATCATGGTTGATGCACAAAGATGAAAGAGATGACCAACAGTTTGGAAGAGATTTTTGTGTTTAGAAGATGTGGAGACAAGAGCTAGAGGGACTGTGGAAGAGGTGGACAGTTGTGTGTGGGTGGAAATGGCGGAAAGGTGTATGATGAGAGTGAACGGTGAAGGAGTTTACGTCCACCCTGGGTACACGGGTTAGTGGGGTGGTGGATGCGAGGCGGCTGTTGACAGCTAGAGTGAGGTATGGGTGGGGTGAATTCATTGAATGTGGAGAGTTGTTGCATGGGAAAAGATTTCCTTTGACGATGAAGGAATGGTGTATAAGAGTTGTGTCAGAATCGGTGATACTGATGATTACGACATGGTGTCTGAGCCAAAATGAGATGAATAGAAGAAGATTGAGGACTCAATGCAAAGTTGGGCTTTTGAGTTTTCGAGGTGGGTGGTTTTTGTGTTTTGAGGGGGGAAAGACCAAAGAAGACATATAGAATTGGAAGAGGAGAAGTAGGAATTGTGGGGTTTGAGGATGAGGATGCATTGAATCGAGTGAAGTGGAAGGATTGAGTACGGTTGGTTGCTACGATTGATGCGAATCCCGGCCACCACCGTTTTTAAAAACCTGATTCAAAACGTGGATTTAAATGTGGTCCAGTGGATAAAGTGCACCCGCCACGCCAAGTTGTGGGTTCGAGGCCCGATGAGGCCAATGTATTTCGCCTTGAGTAAGGCGCTTATCTCAATTACTCTGGGTATGTCATATTAATTTGGGAAGGTATCAGAACTCACTGTACGGAGATGTGGCGGCGACCCCCGACAAGCACATTATATGGTGGAGTCCCTGGCCCACTCGCTTCTACAGAGCGATGGGCACTCCCCGTTCTGTTTTAACACAGGTCCGTCCCCTTTACTTTCTTTTTTTACTACTTAGTACTACTACAGGTTACTGATTTTTTAAATAAAATTATTAATTTTTCTTAAAAAAATACCTTTAGCAAATATTCTATTATTGGACCATTTCCTGCTTTCTTCCAGTTTGGTGAAGTTTATTAGACAACCAAGACCAAACACACATGAGAGGTAATCCAGGTTAAAAGGATATGCAGCGATTTCCTAATCCGGAAACATCGAAAAAAAATCATCACAATTTATATTTTTGTATTTTTGTTATGGCATGGATATGCGAACAAACTGCAAGTGGTTTGACTTGAAATCCGTGTATTAAAGACAAGGCCAGTACATTTTATCTGATTATGTAATTCCTATACGTGCGTATACAAAAATCCGACTTGAGTGAGATCCAAAAAAGTCTTTCCGGGAAATCCCCATTTTAAGGGTGATTACATGTGCACCATGATTATACAAGTTTGGACCTCAAACACGACATTATGATCTTTGTTTATGTTTGCACTGGTTGTAAACCACAATCAGCTGTTTAGTGTAGATTTTGAGACGCCGTTGCTGTATGTCATTTGCGGGAAATGGTATGACAAAATTTCCTCAAATACGTCATTTTTTCACTATTTGGTGGTTGTACATTAAAGCAGTATATGGAATTGTTGGACCACTTATCCCTGATTTTTAAGTTAAAAAATGCATTTCCACATTTTTTATTTCTCTCCCATTATCGCTGCGAATCCCTTAAAGTGGAGTTTTCCATCACACAATTTTGTGGACTGCCAGCTATAGCTGACAGGACCACTTTTGCAATCCGTTGTGCATGTTGTATTGTTGGTGTGTGGGGTGTGTGTGTATGTGTCACTAAAAGTTAGTGTTTTTTTTTTTAAAATGACCTCAATTGAAAAGTTGAAGTTCAATTGGAACCAAACTTGGGCATAGGTGCACCATGGGGATCCCTCTATGTTGATGAGTCAAAGGTCACAGTCAAGGATCAAATGGCATGTGAGGTCAAATGAAAAAATAGGCTAAAAATTGTAAATGGACCCCATTGAAAAAGTTGGGAGTTCTAAACTGAGTCATAGGTGCAACAGGGATTGCTACATTTGTGTGAGGTCGCAGTCATGTGGCAAGGTCAAGGTCATGTGAGGTCCATTGAAGATAGGCTGGGCGGCGCACAGCTTAATTCTTTGAATATAGCGGGCGCGAAAGACAGAAGAACCTCGGAAATTCTAGTTATGTAACCATTTAAAAGGTAGTGCTGGGGATCTTAAAATTACCTTTGCCAGCACCTATAAATACACCTTTTGAAACATGTAAGTGCCTGCACCTCTCCATGCTTGTGCTGGATTTCCCCCAGTGGGATTCTAATCCCTTCGGCCCACTACCACTCTACATACTTTAGTGCATCTTATCAATCTGTATTGGCTCGACAGATGAGCCAATTAGGTTGATTTCGCAGGTGGCTTATGGATGGCTTGTTTGGGATATTAGGTTTAGTATCCCAATGTAGTATTTAGAGGCCTGATCCTCAGGATAATCACGACTAGCGATGCATATCTGGGGTACAGGACGCATATCCTAGTAGGGCGGTGATGGTGCAACCCCACGAGACCTAAGAGATGGAAAAGAGAAGTGTTCCCAGACAGCATGACAGACAGGAACAGACAAGACAGACGGACCAGACAGACAGACGGACGGACGGACGGACAGACAGAAAAGATGTA
>JAMKCH010039548.1:0-14944 GCA_023653785.1 Ophioderma brevispina | reverse complement strand
AAGTATTCCTTGGCTATCCTGAATGAAAAGTACGAGCTAATTACTTAAATGATTGAAAAATATTGACGGTTCAGTATCTGAAGAAAATTACACGAGCATTACCGTAACAAGAATAAAAGCACTCCCCGGCCTGCTAAAAAACGTTAAGAGAATGAAATGAAATTGAGGCCAAAACATTTTAGAGTTCCTTACTATGTAAGAGTGGACACGACGAACTAAGCGGCAAGGTTGCACGGGTCTGTTATCAGGACTGCACGGCTGTAAAGTTCATGTTCATTATTTAGGCAGGCTGGTGCGGTTAGGTGGCACAAAGGAATGGGAATCCTAGGATGAGGACAGCAAATACTTCTGATCTATTGCTGCTAGAAGAAAAGCGAACATGTGACTTTCAGCTCGTTTCATCACGCCGCTAGGTCACATTATAAAATCACATATAAGTTTCCCAAATTATTAAACGTTGCATACAATAATGTTTGTCTAAATGGGTTATACCTCTTCATGCTCATCCTGTGAGCATTGTACATTGATTTATAGAGCTAAGAAATACGACCCAAATATCGAATAGTTCAGATTTGAGTTGGAAGTACATACTCAAAATATTGTAATTTCAATTTGTACTCCCAGGTTTTGCTGCGGGTTGAAGTTGGATTGACAAACATTGTCCATCGTTTGTTGTGTGTATTGAATATCCACCTACCATCCCATATCAAGGGGTGAATCCACCGACGAATTAATGGCGAGTAATACCGACTAAAAATAATTGTATTTCAGGAACTAATCAAATCAGCCCGTTGAGAAGAATTTGATGGGTTTATCATAAAAGATCTATATATGTCACAAATTGTTTCGCAATACATACGGGGATGTATATATATATTTTCATAAAACTTTTGTATCTTCACGACGCCACACAGGTTTATTTGTGTCTTTTTTTTTTTTTTGCATACTTACTTTTGTTTCAATTTCTAATTGACAGAGCTATTGTTTTAAGAACTTTCCAATAGATTAAAGTAAACATTTCACATTATTATAAAGCGAAATTTTAGAAATTCTATACATAATGATTTAGAACTAGTGTTGTAAGGTTTATATTTCATAGTGCTTACGGAATAATGGCAAATTTCAAGTGCCAGAACGTATCTTTTTCGTGTTTTGTTTTGTATTTGTTTGCTTGCATGCGTGATTTTCAACATTGGTATGTATGTATGTATGTATTCATATGCCGGCGTTGTGTTAAAGCGCAGAACGATATTTGGGGTCTGGATTGTGTGTGCATGCGTGCTTGCATGCGGTTATTTTCTAAAATTGGTATGTTATGGATGACATTATGCCCGGGTTGCGTTAATGTGTCTTTGTGCATTGTGTGTATTTATAATGTATGTAAAAAATATATGGTAACACTGATTGTTGCGAGGGGGGTGGGTGGGTGGGTTGGATGGATGGATGGGTGGGGTGGGTGGGTGGGTGGGTGGGTGGGTGTGTGGTGGGTGGGTGGGTGGGTGTGTGGGTGGTGGGTGGGTGGGTGGGTAGGTAGGTAGGTAGGTATGGTAGGTAGGTAGTAGTAGGTAGTAGGTAGGTGGTAGGTAGGTAGGTAGTTCGGTCGGTTCGGTCAGTCGGTCGTTCGTTCGTTCGGTCGGTTGGTCGGTCGGTCGGTCGGCGGGCGGTCGTCTGGGTCGTCGGTCGTCGGTCGTCGGTCGTCGGTCGTCGGATCGGTCTGTCGGTCGGTCGGTCGGTCGGTCGGTCGGTTGGTCCGTCGGTCGGTCGGTCGGTCTGTCGGTCGGTCGGTCGGTCGGTCGGTCGGTCGTCGTCGGTCGTCGTCGGTCGGTATTAGGTAGGTCGGTAGGTAGTCGTAGGTCGTGGTAGTAGGTACGGTCGGTACGGTCAAGTAGGGTCGGTCGGGAGGGCGGGCGGCCGGCCGGCAGGCAGGCCGGCGGGCAGTCCGGCCGGTCGGTAGGCTGGGTGCGGTGTGTTTCGTGGGTATTTTTGGCGGGCGTATGAAGTCACTTGGTAGATTATAATTCCAATTGTTGTAATCAACCACAATGATCACGAAACCTACCGGCAAACATTTGTCCGCCATCTATGTTCTTAATACCACTGATCAGTAGTAATAGAGCTCTTCCTTGTTAGCATCTGATAGTAATCATCCTAGTGTTTTCGACTATCGTAATTGCCCCAAAATCCAATCTGCATAAATTTTCAATCAAGGAAGATTGCGACTCTCTTCCTTATTAGCCATCTACGGGTTTGCACGATATACACGTTGAAGACTATCGGGCTCGACGCACGGCACATTGTCTGTGATCTTGGCAGCGGAAAATTGCACCCTCCCCGTTGTATTATTGCAAAACACATGTCATTTAGGGTCATAAAAGACATTTCAAAGCATGATTGGTCCTAGGTTTAAAGAGATGGTCCTAAACTGTAAATATTTTAAGCATACTAAAAAAAAAACATAAACTACAATTATTTCACAACTCTATTAAATTTGAACGATCTAGCACGCGTAATATTTCCAAATGTCCTATTAACATAAATAGAAAGTAATGCTTTATTAACACAAAAATAGTTTTGTATAATTTTTATTGTAAAAAATCTTTTTTAACCTTTTAATAAAATGGGGAAAATGGGGGTTTTTGTTTTCTACCAGGTTGTTGTATTGTCTAGATAACCAACCTCCCGGTGTAGAATTAGCAGCTGTATGTGGTGCGTGTAAAATTTTTAAAGGCTCCACTTATTGACCTACTCTTAATACCTGAAACATACCTGTGCTTATTTAAATTTAATTGCACTTCACAGCTTTTCACTACTCCTCTCTCTCTCTCTCATCTCTTCTCTTAAAGGAAATATGTCATGAATTTGAATATTTGGAAAATTTGGTATGGATGGAAAGCTTAGTAACGTAGATTACATATAAAACAAAATAGTTGAAATTGTCCACATTGTTGAGTATTTTGCCCTTTTGAATTTCCCGCCCAATAGCTTACTCGAAAACGATTCCGACAAATCCATAGCGCAGGCAAATGGTGACGTCACAGTGATGACCATCAATAATTTACGTCGTTGTGACCATCATATCGCAGTGTTGCCTGCTTCAATAATAATTAAACACAAACAAATGAAACAAAATATGTCATTCTGTAAACTTTTTTTTCTAATTTTATATTTACTTTCATTAATCCATCATCTTACAGTGTTCAGCAATAACAATTCGAGTACACACGATGTTTTTGGTCTCACTTTGACGTCACGAGTTTTGGGCGCTTTTTGATCAATGAAGCCGTGGCGAAAAATCCGCCCTTTTTCTTCGTCATGTCAAAAAAAGAAAATTAAAATGCCTCTATTTTGTTTAATTTTACATCAATTGTTTATTATTTTTTTTTCGGGGAATCCGTGATGTAATGTATCAGTATATTTTATTAATGTTAGTCAAACTGAGCTTGACCAAAAATCTTGAATATTTCCTTTAAGGAGTTTTCTCCCAAGGACGAAGTATTTATTATGATCCGTGTGCCCTATGTGAAAAAAAAACCATGGAGAAAGAGAGTGAATTCCAAGTTTAAGCCTACCATCTTTATACCCGGTAAATCCATATTTCACCCGGCCCAGATAGTACCACAAAAGGACCCGATAAAGGAGGCGAAAGAGAACATTAATTCCTTTTCCGGTCATTTTCTCCTATTCCCGCAATTTATTTTTCCAGCATATAAATTACACACCACATAATATACAACTTCATGAATATAATTTTCATGAGGAGATGACCACAGGTGCAAGAGACTCAAATGGAAAACGCCCCCACTTAAATAACCTTGCTTAAACATCTCGTTTCAATATAATATTACAAAACAAACAACCATAAAAGTTACACGCACACACAATAACGCACGCCACGTCTTTCCACACTGCTCTCACTTTAGTAAATAAAATATAGCACTCTAATAACATTTCAACAGATAATGAACTATTCCAAACCAGGTGACTATATCACACAAGACTTATATCTAGCTTTATCTACGCATTATATAGTTAATTCATTCAATACCTTCATTTCGAAAGGCAGATACCCTATCAGTGGACCACACTTTCATTTCATTTGCATCAAAGACGACAATAGATATAAACAATTTTTCTGGTTGTTACTTTCTATCTAACCATTTCCATTTCAGCTTCAGTTTGCTTGTTATAATGTAGTATACTATCTAATGAGGACGACCACATTAACATTTATAATAGCCAAAAACCAGGGGGTTTCTAAAATATCGTCTCTAAATCTGCACTTTTAACTTCCTAAATTTCTTCAGAATCCGCCCGAAGAGACATTGGCTACCATATCAAAATACGTTTCTTCAAGAATATGGAACATCACAGTGGTAAATAATACTTCTTCACCAACTCAGTTTCACAGCTTTACTATTTAGTCCTCAGCTACTACAAGGTATTGTCGTACGGTAACGTGAGTAGCTCCTCCCTTAGAATGCTTATCTAGTCCGGCCTATGACTTATTACATACGTTCCTTTTTATTCGCTTTAAAAAACCGCAAACCCACCGCGTATTAACTGTGACAGATACTTTTCACCAGAATATTTATATTGGGTTACAGATCTCGTGGGTGGTATATTCAATCCCAGTTAACCCATTTTGAGATCCATTTTTATTTTTTTAACATTTTCATATCTGTACTACAATCCAATTTATATCCTAGAGTCATCTGGCATTCTCTGTTTTATCGTCGTTTAACTTAAAGGAGAAAAACAAATGCGCAGTCCAAACACGCATAAATGTATTTGGATTACGTGAGGTTTGAAGTCTTCCACCATTTAGAACAAATATTGTTTGTAATAATTATATTTTCTTGATATGTACGCCCTTATACATACACCGATGGTTGAAAAATGTATATTTACGCTTTCTAGGGAAAAGTCGTTGAATATGGTAAAAATATATGCGCGTCTTTGTAACGAATATTGTGGTGGTTGAATCGAGAATATTGATCCAGTAGTTCATAAATTTGACATTTTTGTGAATAATTATGATAAAAGTTTATTACGACCCAAAGTCTGGTTGTAAATTTGTTCGAAAACATGAGGTTTCATGTGAAGTGCGACGTTGCACTTACACAGACATTACAAATTCGTGTGTATTATAATTGGTTATACATGTACATAGTGTTAGAATGTGAGTGAAGATAACCACTTTTCATCGCCAAAATCAGGCCGTTTTGTGATGCTGGTGATTGAAGCGGTTGGATATTCTTAATTCAATTCCAATAAAATGGATACACTGAAATGGATAAATAAATGTTGGTAATCATATTTTAGAGATTAGACTAGAGGAAGGTTACTGGTTCGAATCTACGTGGAACGTAAATTTGATTCATTTTCATTTGATTCAATTAGGTCTCGTCAATACATTTTATAGAACAAAAATAAAGAACTTATACTGTTATATTTGTAAAGTAACTTACCGAGTTATATGGAATTTTAAACTGACATTCCCCAAAGGCAGCTTGTGATGTAAACATGTCATTTTGATAACAAATAAAAGCTGTTTTCATATGGAATACAAATATAACGATATGAAAGGAAAAAATAATATTGTAGAACACTAAAAATACGAATTTCTTCTTTGTATCAGTGAACGCTAATCTGTTGTGTTAAACGTCGTAATCATTAAATGGTGGCAAACATGATGTTTGTCAATGCATATAAAAATGGAACTGTTCCTGGAACATATTTGAATGCTCCAAGGGCATATGGCAAATATGCTCCTGGACCAGCGGAGAAATATTCTAAGTCAAATTCTGCTCCAGGAGCATATTTGCATATGCTACTGGAGCATGTGCATTCAAATTTGACTTAGAATATTTCTCCAGATTATTTATGCTCCAGGACCATATGGTCACATTTCGCCTGTTCTGAACAATCTACACTGGCTAAAAGATAAAAAACGCATCCGTTTCAAAATTACCTATAAGTATAAGATACGAAATGGTTTGGCTCCCAAGTACCTCGAGGAACTATTTCGGATTATAATCCTAGTATTTCTCTACGCTCATCGTCGAAAGGTCTTCTTAGTGCTGGTCCACGAAGTAAGACTATGTATGAGTACCTGGCTTTTGCCATTAGGAAGACATACTTTTTTTTATCAGAGCGAGTTAGTTTGGGTGGCAAATTGGTCATTGTGCCGAACTTCTTTCTTTCTTTTTTAATAATTGAAATGTTAAAATACTTAGGTTTATATTTAGTTTATATTGTATTTCATTTAATTTACAGATTAAGAAACTGAATTGTTTTTTATTTTATTTTTTGTTTATTTTTTGTTTTTTATTTCTAAATTCAAATTTTTTGTGTGTGTGTTGTGTGATTATGTACAGCGCTTAGATGCTTTATTGTAGCGCTTTATAAGTGAAACTTATTATTATTACTACTACTACTATTATTTCGGGCAAAAATCTCATAGAGGCGTGCGGCACAGCACATGGGCGCCCTCACACATGCACAACTAACCCCGTTTGGGTGGACAATAAAAAAGAACATTCCCATTTCTATATACGGTAGTGCAGAGATTGCATCTCAATCTATGGCACGCTCCACGTATCAAATCATGGCGAGTTTTCCCCCGCATGTCGAGTTTCACGCGCTGTGTATCGAGTTTTCCTCGCCATACGAGTTTACAGCGCTATCTGTCCAGTTTGCCCTCTATACATCGAGTTGTGCTCTCTAGCTACAGGGTTCCCAAGAAATAAGTTCCCCCCTAAAATTCAAGGACATTTCGTTGCATAACTTCGCTTAGAACTGGATGATTGGAAAATTTTAAAAAGTTTTGAAGAGAGGAAACATTTGGCTCTGCCACAAAAGTCGTTGCCTTTTTTAACAACACCTTTGGCATCAACACACACTCCCTTTTTCCAAAAATGATGTTGTCAGAAAAAGTGGCACTTTACCGTATTCAAAGGTCTAAAGTAAGAAATTAACAATTTACAAGATCGATTTCATTTCCATATTCATTGCGATCTGAGGTAAATCAGCTTAAGACATTGACGCATGGACAAACAAATAAACGAGACAAATATGCAGTGAAACAAAGAATGCGGTGTTAGCTTTAAATACTCATTTTTCTTTGCATCTCTTTGTTATGAAAGAAACAGGTAATGTTTGAAATGCTGTTTCAAATCAAAATAAGCTAAATTGTTTTGTCATTCAGGGTGAGACTCAATGTTTCCTCCATCTGCACTAATGACATTATTTTAGTGTTTACACATGTTGTTTACCAATTTGCTGATGTTCTGTTGATGAACGTGGTTCCATGCTCGCTGGATAATTCCACCACGTTAAGCCAGTTCTCATTAAATGCTTCACATTTCGAGTGGTGTTGCTTACTCAAATCTCATCTCATCGTTTGTTTGTCTGCATATTTGTCGTGTTTGTTCATTTGTTTGCCTATATGTTCATGTTTTAAGCTTATTTACTTCAGACCGTAATGGATATAAAGAAAGGAAATGAAGCCGTTGTTGTAAATTGATACTTTCATGACTTTAGACCTTTGAATGCCACTTTTTTCTGACAGAATCATTTTTGGAAAAATGGAGTGTGTGTTAATGCAAAAAGTGTTTTTGTAAGGTAATGACGTTTGTGGGAGAGCCAAATGTTTCCTCTCTTGAAAACTTTTTGAAATTTTCTAAGCATCCAGTTCTAAGTGAAGTTATGCAACAAAATGTCCTCGAATTTTAGGGGGGAACTTATCTTTTGGGAACCCCTTATATGGTGAGTTTGACATAAATCATGTCCAGTTTTACGCTCCACGTATCAAATCATGGCGAGTTTTCCCGCGCATGTCGAGTTTCTCGCGCTGTGTATCGAGTTTTCCTCGCCATATGTCGAGTGTGCAGCGTTATATGTCGAGTTTACAGCGCTATCTGTCCAGTTTGCCCTCTATACATCGAGTTTTGCTCTCTATATGGTGAGTTTGACATAAATCATGTCCAGTTTCAAAATCTCGACATGATTTTTTCTCAACATGAGGAAAACTCGACATGATTTTTTGGTGTATGTGTAAAAAAAATCATGTCGAGTTTGCTCATGTTGAGAAAAAGATCATGTCGAATTTGCTCATGTTGAGAAAAAAATCATGTCGAGTTTGCTCATGTTGAGAAAAAAATCATGTCCAGTTTGCACATGTTGAAAAAAATCATGTCCAGTTTTTTAAAACTCGGCATGATTTTTTCTGGACATGATTTATTCTGGACATGATTTATGAAACTTGGCACATAGAGTTCAAACTGGATAGGCAGCGCTGTAAACTCGACATATAGCGGAGTAAACTCGATATACAGCGCATGAAACTCGCCATGATTTGATACGTGGAGCGTGCCATACAATCATTACTACAGCTGTCGCCTGTGGATGTTCTTAACACTTAAGTGACCGGGGGGGTTCCTAGGGACCCTCCAAAGGACATCGCCGGATAAGGAGAGAAGGAGGCCCTCTATAATCATCATAGTTATACAACTACTTTAACGTGTACGCAATGTGTTTTAATCCTAAAAATACACTTGTATCAAGAAAAATGAGAAAGTCTGAGAAACTTCGGGGCATGCTCTCTGGAAAAAGCAAAGCTCCATTCCAATGACCATTTATTACTTGTTGGCCATGGGATCAAAGGAAAAATTGTTCATTTTGATTACATACTTCGCAGAAGTAAACCATTTTTCCACTATAAACAATAATAAATTTTATAATTACCATTAATTGGTTATGGCAATTGTAAAGGTTGCACATTTTCATGAAAATGAATAAAATGCAATCTCAATTTCTTTTCTGAATATCAGCGATCAAGGGATAAACACTATGCTGCATTGACTCAAGCAAATAATGGCATTATTGACAAGTAAATCCACCTGCTATTCAGCGGACAAAGCACGTCAGATTCCCCTTTGTTTAGTTGAAACTACAGAGCCTTTGTAGCTCTTTGTTACTGTCCACGCAGTTGAATAGATGTCAGGCGTTATAGAGTGGTTATCCCTGCCCAGTTTTGGGTAGGCGTTTAACATAGAAGTCTCAATTACGCAAATGGAGTATTGCATTTGATTCCGTCAGGCACTGTATGATGTTGTGCAGTAGCGCGGGACTCAAAGACAACTCCTTTGTATACTTGGGACTTCAATATGAAACGTCAACCCAGTTTGGATTAAACTGGCCTCGTTCGCGATAAAAATAAACTTTGAGGTTCTACTGTGAGTTCAATAATTTTGACTGTATATTTCATCATTTATTGAACAAAGAAACTAATGTGAACAAAACTCACGGTGGATATGTTGCTTGGTAAGCTGTGACCTAACATTTTTGTGTAGAACCAAGATCCAGAATTTATTTCTGGACCTCATTTATGTTCAATTTACCACCAGATATTTAGAAAAATACAAAAGAAGGGGGTCTAGCGACCTATGCTAACAACACGGTAAATTGAAAAGAAATGGGGTTACGCGACAAGTTACTGTACGTTTTATTTCTGCACGAAGATGTTAGATCACAGTCTGCCAAACAACTTTCATTCATGATTTTTTGTTCATCTTTGTTTCCCTTTCGGAAAAATGATGAAATATATGGTCAAAGTTGATTGAACGCACAGTAGAAGCCTAAGAGTTATTTATTCGTGAAAGAGGACGAGTATCTTGCGCTTTGCGTCATGAAAAAAATAGCTCGATCTTAATCTGGTGATGAGCACCTGAAATCCTATTTATCTGGAAATACAGAGCCATTGTTATTACCCATAAAGTTGAACAGTAATTTGTAGTGCTTATCCTCTGTATACCGAGCGGATTTACTGGATATCAACAGTGCTATTATTTGCTCGAGTCATTGCTGCATGATGTACATCTACTGCTCACTGATATTTAGGAAAAGAAATTGTGATAACATTTTATTCATTTTCAATCAAATGTGCAACTTTTGCACTTGACACATCCCAGAGTATTGAAAGGTATAATTAGACAATATTAACTGAGCAGAAATCAGTTACTTCGCCGATATGCGTAACCAATGTCCTTATGCAAGAATCTTTCTCTCTTTGATCCCATGGAGTATTGAATGAAGAAACAGGAAGATGTTGCATAGCTGCCCTTTATTATGGAGCTTGTAAGTGACGTCTAGACATGCCTTTTGTCCTTCATCAGCTACAAAGAGGCTGCAAGGCAGCCCTTAATAACAATACCCAAATACCATCCCAAATACCATTAGCTTATGCAACTGAGATTTGGATTATATAACTGTCTTCACACAAAGCAGACTCTGGAATACAATACAATGGCTCGCATAAAGCATGGCCCATGATCGCGCTATATCATGAGCAAGCAAGCTAGGTGGTACGGTATGTATTTAGTAGGTTTTTGTTGTTTATGGCAATCCATTTGAGTGTTCAGAAGCCCCCCAGAAACAAAATGCAAAAATGAGGTCTTTCCCCCCAAGAACCAGAATGCCACTCACATATATTGCTAAATAATGCAACGCACATCCTTGCAAAGCGGCATTGTGGTTCTTGGGGGGGGGGGAAGGTTCATATTTGGGAATTTCAATTACCCATTGAAGCCTGTATTATAATTTTACATAAAACCGACTTTCGGGGAATTTATGTAAGTGGGATTTTTTGAAAACCGGCAAAAGTTAAACTTTGAACATGTCCGTTTAAAATGCGGAATGTTTCAAGTTCATCTGCTCTCATGAAAACTATAGAGGGCGTCCTCCATTCCTTATCCGGCGATGTCCTTTGTTTTCGCGCTGGCCGCTTTGCGCGTGGGATTTTGCGCCGAAATTTTTTGTTATTGTAATTCTTTTCATACCAAAATAATTAAAATCGGCCAAGCCGTTAATGAGTTAATTAGGGAGGGTCCCATGGACACCCCCCGGGCACTAACGGAAGTCATCTGAGAATATTTATAAAAATCAAAGAACCAACCCAATTCTGATTTTTTATGTAGATAACTTTTGTTCACACCACAACAAGACGACCTCTACCTTTACACAATTATTACCATAGTAACGAGTAAAAAATAATTAAACCCTTTATGTGCTGAAAACAATCAATTTCATTGAGGACGTTGCTAAACCGTTACTGTACAAAGTCTATGGGAAAATGACGTGTACTTTGCAACACCCGTAAAAAATACAGGATTCCCTAAAACTACAAGTTTTGTGTTAAATATATGTTATTTAGGTCTTCTAGAGTAGATATCAACAAAAAATAAGTTTTCAAAAAGTTTGATGTAAGCGCAAAGCTCATTTGAATTTTCCGTCTTTTTGCCCATTTTTCGCGTGTTTTGGAAAAATGTTTTGCCCCTAATTTGCCGCCCAAATGACAAATGTCATTTTTTATTACTGATTTGGGGTTGCCTTATGACTCTCCACATGTGGTATAAATTTCGTCCAAAAATTCCTCCGGGAAAGTGTTCCTCCTTCGGGGGGGTCCCATGGACCCCCCCCCCTTCGGCACCAACGGGAGTGAAAACCCCTTGGTCACTTAAGTGTTAAGCTACATGCAGTTACTTGTCTCTTAGATGAATTGCCTTGCAAATACCTACTGCTGGTGTAAAGGTGACGAACAATGCCTAAATGACAATTCATAAAGAGAAACACATCTATGGGTGAAAGTCGATGTAATTCATTAATCATTTAGTTAATGTAACACTTTCACATTGTCGGCATTTGGTCAACATCTATATTATATATGCAGCCAATCTTGTAATTACAAGAGTTTTCCGGACTTTCTACTTAGAAGCATGCCGCACTCTTGCCTGATATATATGTAGGTCGCAAGTTCCATTTTCGAATAATTTTGTAATTCGATTTTGGTATCTACATATTTACGGGGAAATGGTGCCGCTAATAATTTGTGCTTCGTTTGGTATTTTATTTTATTGATAATAGACCATACCTGATTTAGGTATCAATCCTCACACAAATTTTACACAATGTAGCCTTTTCCTTCAAAATGCAAACATATAATTATATTAGTGTGGTCGTTGAAAGTAAAGCGGGCGTTTTACGAAGAAAAACTTTTAAAAATGCTAATTTTGTAGTAGATTAAAGTAGAATGCGTCATTTCCAAAATCCGCTGAAATCATTTAAAAGAGGTAAACAGTACTTCTATACAAATCAAAATTTGAAAATGTTTCGATTGTATGGAAACATATGCCAATGTATTCATTATGTCATTATGATTATAATTGGGTACAATTTGTCTTATCTACGTCATATAGTCTTAATACTAGAGGCTTATAATCGGTCAAGGAGGTCTTTCCTGGGTTGTCAAGTTCAGATGCTGGAATAAAATTCTTCACCTAGTCTAGAAAACCTTTTTTTTTGCTTTCTTTTCTTTCAGATATTGTTTTAGAAGGCAATTTTTTCTGAGCAAATAGACACCTTTTATTTTTGAAAAGACTGTACCATACGGTTATGGAGCTGCCGCGTTTCTCGTAAAATGTGTTGTAATCCATATTGCTGCCGTTACAAGTCAGCGGCAGTAAAAGGTCACGGTTCAAACACGTTTTCAACTCGTGTACTTAGTCAATCCATTTCAAGTTCAAATTTCTTGGCAGAGAGGCCTCTTACGATGTTTTTCCTCCCCTTTATGTATGGCCTATGGCCACCTGGGTACCATGGGAGAGCAATGGCTGTGTCATTGAATGGTCTCCCCAGTTTTGTAAATAAGAAGAATAAATAAATTAAATCCCGCAATGTCATTTTAAAAAACAAACCTTTCCTTATTTTAGCCCTTGAATTATAATCCAAGTCTATACATTGCAACCAAGATACTTCCGGTAATATACAAAGTAAAGATTTTACACCATTTTGGAAAAGAAAAGAACATTTCTAATATTGAATTCCAGTCTGACTTGAGACGTAAGTTAATTAAAACTATAATACTATAAAATATTGGGCAAACTGTCCTTTTTAATAACTTAACTAAACACACCATCAGTATATATATATTAGCAAATCGAGAATCACTTTCTATAGTGGACTCTCTATAAGCCTATCCCCTTTCAAAAACTTTTACAAAATTTATTGGATTTGATACATTCTTCATGATACTTCTGGCAGAATGATTCTTCTGGCATCTGGCACAAACATACTTTTCTACATTTTCCCGGTGGAAATGCCCAACGACACACTATATAACTGGATGTAGTCTTTTATTTCAACCGAATGTTTTGTCACCCTTTTTGAAATATTGGGGGCATGGTCGATGGCGCTTAGTTGTGTTGTAATAATCGTATATGCGGTAAATAGAGCAACTTCCTATTAGATGATGTGGTCCCAGACTTGTTCTATAAGTCACCAAAAAATAGACTGGACGCAATACGGTCTGTAAATATGACATTTGAATGTGTGGAAGCACCATGAACCTGGGAGGGGCAAGGCGTCGTGGAACAATAAAAAAAGCAGGACCAACAGAGACCAACTTAAGGGTAAAAACCTTATGTATTTTCAACTAATAATATTTTCAACCCATGTCCTTTTACGTCAATTGCATACCCAAATATTCTAATCTTATTCACATGCTACAACAATTCTGAAGTTTCCCCCCCCATGGGGGTTTTTGAGGAAAAAAGTGCGCGAGGATTATTGTAGTGGGCAATTACGCGTCTTGTCTTAAATGCGTGATAGTCCTGGGATTAGAAAAAATCGTGCTTTTTGGATGATATGAACACTATGGAAGATAAAAGTACGCTCCATTACATGTCGGATGTCAATGGTAGATTGGTTTCATAAACAATTTTTTCATTTAATAAAAGTGAAAAACTAAAGACAACCACTGTTGATAAAAGGCCGTGCGTTCCAGTATATACCATCAAACTCAAACCATCCGTTTCAAATTACTCACATAATAAAAATACTTGCTTCAACACGGATTCAGCTTTTGTTTCAACAAGGAATCAGTCTTAAATGGTGCACTGAAATAAAGTTTTTTTTTTTTTTTTGTAACTGTGTTTTTAAACGTGCCACAGCTAAATACAACAATGATAACTATTAAGATAATGAGTCGGCTTCAACATGTATTGTAGAGATCTCGGTTAATGATTTACTATGATATTTGTATGCTTACAACAATTAAAAGTTTCTATTATATAGTAGATTTCAATTACGTGTACTCCTTGCATATTCGGACGGGTGTATGATATTGATATGGGTTCAATCCCCGGCCATGCAGAGGCTAGGCTTGTTGCCATTACAAACATATTGTGACCATGGTACAAAGTTCGTACAGATCGGCTAACTGGAAGCTTATTTATTCCAGTTATACAAATTCTAGTCTGTAATGATTGAAGGACTTATGCCATTGTTTGGCAATTGTTATTTAGGTCTTCAGAGTGATATCAACAAAAATAATTTTGCAAAAAGTTTGATTGTAATCGCAAAGCTTCTTGAATTTTCCAGTCTTTTTGCCCATTTTTCTTTTTCGCGTGTTTGGAAACAATTTTTTGCCCCTAATTTGCCGCCCAAATGACAATGTCCATTTTTTATTACTGGATTTGGTGTGCCTTATGGACTCTCACATGTGGTATAATTTTTGTGGTGCCTGCTACTAATTTTGTGCTTCCCCCCCCCCGTTTTGGTATTGTATTTATTGATATGACCATACCTATTTTAGGTATCAATCCTCACACAAATTTTATCACAATTTAGCCTTTTCCTTCAAAATGCAAACATATAATTAATTAGTGTGGTCGTGAAGTAAAGGCGGGCGGTTTGAAGAAAAACTTTTAAAAAATGCTAATTTTGTAGTAGATTAAGTAGTAATGCGTCATTTCCAAAATCCGCTGAAATCATTTAAAAGAGATAAACACTTCTCTACCAAATGCAAATTTGAAATGTTCGATTGTAATGGAAACATGTGCCAATGTATCATTAGTCATTCATGTTATAATTGGCTACAATTTGTCTT
>JAMKCH010039547.1:0-13915 GCA_023653785.1 Ophioderma brevispina | reverse complement strand
CCTCGGAGGAAGCGGCACATGTGACCTACCAGATGAACTCATGGATATATTATGATAACTGGTTCAACAGTGGCAAAATTAAATTCAGAAATTCAAAACTTGCACAAAAAATTTCAGGCAACCCTTCCATTTATGAACATCAAGTATATTTGCACTTGCAAATTTTAAAAATCAATAAGAATTTTAATTTGTTGTGTAAAAAATGTGCTAAATAAACTAAATTGAGCGGAACAACCTCGGGTGTGAATGCACTAAAATGATGGGGCTTCCCATTCATAACTGCCGCCGTATCATGTTAGCCAATCAATAAAAATTCATCGCCGATAAATTTCCATAAAATACAGTTTAACCAAACGGCAAAAAGGTAATTATCTCGGGATGAAAAACATTTCCGCATGCAGAATGCCCAGAAACTGACGGGTCGTAAACCGAGAACTCGTCTTCTGCCGCACCTGTACAAACCCTAAGGGGAAAAAATTCAAACACAATGAACATTGGCTACTGTGATTATTTACGTTCCAAACTTACTCTAACAAGTTTTTTTCCTTTAACCTTACCAAACTGCAAAAAATCGTAGATTTTAGCTAGCGAATGTTGTTAGACTGCCATCATTTTTTATTGGAACTTTTAAAAATATTATTTTCTAAATTTTATTTGAGAAAGATTTCTCACAGGAAAAGTACTTTGTTTACTATAAAAGAGAGAAAGAGGGAATACCCCTAGAGTGTATTTTGCAAAATGACAACATGTGAAAGATTGCCACAAGGGGCGAAGAGAAAGGGGGGGGGAATTCCCCAAGATGCTAAGTTTAGAAAACTGAGTCAACTGTTTATGCTTTGAGATGGCAAAACATTGTAAGATCAGGAATTCCACACAAGTTAAAGTGATGGGATTACAGATGTTGTGATGTCTATTTTAAGACTTGGGGAATGTAGAAATATTGTGTATTATATGAAGGACACTTGGCCAGGAAGATTGTCAGCAGTTGTAATAGCTATACGTATTGGTTATAGCTAGTTTTATCTACAAATAATGGTGATTTATGCTTCACACAGGACAGGATTTATATATTGTTTCAAATTCATGTGGCAGAGTGCTGTAATATTCTTACTGTCCGTCTTGAAGCCGAAAGTGCTGGGAATACAAACTCGGGATTCCAAAAATTGTGGACAGATAGAAATCGTGGGATTATCTTGGACCATGATATACTGTGGAATTATTAGTGTGTCGGGGAATTATTTAAAGACACGATCAGTGATGACAAAATATTTGAACTTGCAGGAATAGCTTCAAGTTGAAGGATAAGTCTGTGGAACTCTCATAAGTTACCCATTCAACTGAAGAATGTACAGAAAAAGGAAGAAACGGCAGGTTCCAAGATACGATCCCCATTCAATACGTTGTTGTAGTAAGTGTCCGATAAGGACAGTAATGACTAATTCCGATTCTGTCCTTATTAGGTCTTCTGGTGTATCATTTGCCGGGTATGTTAGAATACCTACCTGTACTTGTTACAACATGCAAAAAATCTGATTTTTGATGATTTTTCGATTTCAGATTTAGCAAGTCACGGAGTAGAGCTTGTTCTTTACCTTGGTCTTGAACTGCGGGCACAAAAGTTACTTCAGGACTGAGAAGATCCAATGGATTTATTACTGAGGAGTTTTATGTGAATGTATCGCTGTCATTTGGGAATCATTGCTGTGAGGACATATCATCGTTGAACTGCAAAGCCTTTTTTGAACATTAAGTAATTAAATATACGAAACTTTGTGTTGATTTATATATATGGAATGTTGTTTGGACATACCAAAATTCTTGAACAAATTACAAATCATTAAAGTCTGTTATATTATATAAATTCTGATCACTTGTGACAAGGTCATTTATTTGTGTGAAAGGTATTTTCGACCTTAGACGTCCACGAGACGTCATAACCATGTGTTCTCCATTTATCAGTAACGATCAAATATTTTCCAAACGAAAACCGTGTGTTTCGTAGCGGTGTGTGAAGGTCTTGTTCAAAGCCAACAATTTTCACAGCGCGTTACAGTACAGCTTACACTAGCTAAATTGAAATGGTTCACGTTATTGGAGCTGGATTCCGAAATTGTCTGAGATATCATATCATGCTTATCATTATTTATGTGCCAAAAACTAAAAACGTAAAGAATTCAAGAATCTGCTGCTAAAATTTTTATATCACAATGATATATTAAATGATTGGTACCGATAAAATTAAACATTATCCAAGCAGGAAGATGTGCGCTTTCATTGCCTGATCAGGTGAGTTGTTATCATCAAGCATTTTTATTTTGTGAAGTTCAATCTGAAGCGAGGGGTATTGGCATTCATTATAGCGTTTACACGTATGCACCGACCATGTTTCCAACGCTCGCGGCGTGAGATGTAAAAGCCATATTTTTGGGTCATCCTTTAAAAAAACACAATTAAAAATACCCAGGCTTAATGTGAGATTTGTAATCCATTTAAATACGGCTTATAGAGGGAAATTAGGATGGATGGCAAGGATTGAAAACTTAAATATGGTGAATTTATGGATGAAGTATACATGAATATGGCAATGTGTCTCATAGCAACAGACGGAACAACGTCAAGGCAAGATGTACCACTTGCTGTTATAGTGATTTCCGGAAATTCGAGGATCGAGCTGGCAAATCCAGTACCCGGATTTGAAGGTAATTCGATTCGACGCTTCCGAGCGAGTTCCTGGCTACCCAGGACTCGCTTGCAATAATACCAAATAGTGTGTGAGCGGCGATTTGAGAACCGTTTGGCTAAGGTTTCCATGTGAAATCGTTTGGGTTCTATATATGCATTGAGAGATTTAGATTGATTTTTTAAGAAGAGGCCGAAAAACCCGGCTTCAGATTTTTTTTTCGTCGAGGGATCGGGTACACCACTCTTTTTCGTAACAGAGCCAGAAAAGTGCCTCGTTTGTAGCCGAAACTCGACCCGAACACCCGAATGTATGACGACCTTGCTGAACTATGGAAGCGGAGCCGATGACTGATTACCACGTGCGCGGAAGGGATGGAATAGCCTACCGCGTCCCAATACGGGTAAGGCTGGAAACGAGTTCTGTCGAATAGGACTAGCAACGGCGGTTTTACCACCCGTACGGACAACGATAGGGACAAAAAGGCTTAAGATTGGTGCCAAACAGTCTATTTATTCTTAACTTCTTAGCCACGCTTCGTAAGAGACAAGGGAAATCCCCAGTAAAAACGGACTCACTATTATAAATCCAATTTGGAATAGGGAGATTGAAGATCGTCTACAAATTTCCACTTTGAGGCCCGTAGCGTGGGACAGAGCCATAGAATGCTTTTCAACTGTAAGCCTGCTAAATCAGCCCGCAACCGCGCCGCTGTGGCTGAGTCGCTATCCGGAGCGATAGCTTCTCTCCCCAATCCTAAGGAGAGGAGTTGGTCCGGAAGGGGGGAAGAGGGAAAATTAAAGAGCCATTACAGATTTAGCAGATGAAAGGATATGGTTACGGGACCAGTGTCTAAGCAAAAGTCTAGTGTGAACAATTCACTCCCAAGTGAGACCAAAAACTCAGTCTGTTTTGGTTTAATTTTAAATCTAGATTTGAAAAATTCCGAACCATCCGAGTTAAGGAAGGAGGCCTGAAAGTTGATTAAATCCCCTTGTTACCATGTTACTTATGCGCATCAACAGAATGGGCCATTTAGAGGGAAGGACTCAGCCACAAGATTGCCAGAGAGAAGGGCAACTTTCCTCCGAAGGAATCTGTAATATATATGACATACACAACACCCGCTAGGCGAGCTGCGGATGGCAAGATGGGGGATCAACAGCATCACCCGAAGGAATCAGGGTTTGAGAAGGGGGACTACTAAGCAATCGGTAGTAGTTAGTAGTAACTCCTCAGGCGCAGATTCATCATCAACTCAGAAGGCGCGTTCCTACGAGGGGGAGAAACCGGAAAAACGGCTGAGGGTCGGCGAGAGGGAACAAGACAAAGGATGAGAAGATGAGGAAGGGAAACCCGAACTAAGACGAGAAGCAGCCGGCTGCGACGTCACCGGCGTTGAGTTAGTTTGAATTCACCGGACAATCCCGTGAAAAGGGACTGAGGCGTTGAAAGAAACTATTACCAGGCCAGAAAGTGAATGGGATCCATTGAGTAGGACGAGAAGTGTTCGGCTGAATAACAATAGGGGTTTGAAAAACAAAGATGGCCGTCGGACACGCTATTAGAACAGCGAAGGTCGCGCATTGTCCGAGTAACTAGGTGATCGTTGTAATAATAGGAAGAGTACCATCAACGGTTTGGATCTCGTATGGTAGAAGGGGTCAATGAACCAACCTGGTTAACTGCCCGAGATACCGATACGGCCTCAGCCGGAAACCGAAGTACTTAAGCGAGAAAGAAAGGACTCGTTAGAGAAGTTGTGTTCGTTTTAACTATGGGAATTGTTCGAGAAATAGATCATTAGAGAAGGGGTGTTCGTTAATTATCGGGTTTAATCCGAGAAATTAACCCGTTAAGAGAGTTTGTGCTCGTAATATGGATGGTCGAGAAATAGACTCGTAAGAGATGCTGTGTTCTGTATTATCGGATTGGATCGAGAAATAAACTCGCTTGAGAGCGGGTTTTGTGAACTTATCGGATTTGTTACAAGAAATAAAAACTCGTGTAGAGAGGTTGCTGTTCGGTTATTATCGGATTTGTAATTGACTTGATATCTGATACGAGACCTTAAGTTCGTGAGGAACCGCCAATGATGTTTTGGTCTCTGAGATCATTATCTGTTGCTTCGGTATGTCCGATCGCAGACACCATCCGACACAATGCCATTGGTATGTTCGTCTCTCTCTGTCAATCGTTTTATTAACAGCGCCTTCGGGTCGAAACATCGTGGAACGACCGTCCGGCACAAGGCCTTTTTCTTTGACTTTCAGTTTCTAACAGACAAATCGGGTCCGTATTCGGAAAGATTTTCCCCGGCACCTTTTGGGGTGACAGGATCCGCTTTTATTCCTGCTACTCGTGCCTCTTGCTGATCTTGCCGAGCTTATACTAGAAATAGATTCTTCCTGTCGGTTCTTTATGTATAGAGCTCCCCATAACGGGCGCAAAGGCGGTGGTCGTATCACTAACTACGGAACACAACCCTATGCTCTGACCCGAGTCCACCGTACTGACCTTTTTTAGAGTTTCCCCTCGCAGCGCCTTACTTAGATGATTAGCGGGGGGCGATTTTTGATATAATAAGCCTGGAAATATGACAGGCCATTATTGCCCGTTAAACTAAATCAACCGATACGAGAGCACAAAGAATAAATGGATCGTTCTAAATAGCAAAATAAAATGTCTGGGTGAATAAATAAGCTACACTGTATAGCCTGTGGTATTGATAAACCTGTGCTATAACACACTATTACGTCAAATTCATGAAATCCGCGATAATGGGGTTAAACAGCTAGAGGGTCATCACCACACTGAGGAGTACATGTAGTAAAGTTGATAGAATCAGGATGTGATTAATCCTAGGCAGAACAACCATTGAGACATCAGAACATGAAAGATCACAATAGATGTATTGCGCTTGTTACAAACATAGTGATGGCCAATCCAGCCTCAGATCGGTACTGCCGATCTCCGATCAGTAAAATTGTTGAAATCGGGGCGATTTCAGTCAGATCCCGATCAGATTATATTTGTAAATTAGAAATCGCGCCAAATCGCAGTGAAATTCAAACTAACTATAAACCATTTACCCTCTCACGTGTTGAAACAATATTCATGTGACAGTCTAGGGATATTTACGTTCAAAAAAAAATCAGTGCTCGATCTTCACTTACCAGCAGCCAGTGGTCTATTTGTTAACGTTAAAATAAACAAAGTGTTTTCTGTTATGTTGAATTAGCGTGCTAGTGTATCAAATCAATTATTTAACCCCCTGTGCAGCTATTATGTTATCAAGTATGGCCACATGGCACTTGTGTGCTGAGAGGTCCTACTCAGCGCCATTGTGTCTGGCTCAGTGAGGTTTTTCTTTACAGCTAGTAGTGGGAATTTTGTGATAAAGTTTTTATTTGAATGGATTGAAAGCTGTGTTTTTACTTTAAATAATGCAAAGGCAGCTACTGCCGTGCACTTTCATTCGATTGCGGTCGTGCCTTTTCATTCCCATAGGCTACTGTGGATTAAGTATAGGTCCGTTTATGGACATGTGTGGTGGGTCCGTATGTATACGATATGTAGGTGCGTATGTAAAGGTGCGTTATGGGTGGAAGAGAATTTTTAGTGAAGTATTATATAAAACTTTTACTAGGGATGACGTCACTGATGACGTCTTTAGAGGACTTTTTAATTTTAGATATTATAGATATTTTGGGTATGATGCTGGACTTCCCTATACAAAATCCCATAGAAATACATTAGGGTGTATATAAAAGATTTTTTATATTCATTTTTTATGTTCATTTTTTTTAAAATATTATGTGTATTTATTTTATTGTTTAATTTAATTTTAATTTGTGGTATTTGCTTATTTAATTTATTTTTTTATATTTATTTTTTATTTCTATTTTTAATGGTTATTTTACACTTATTCCTTTGTTAATTCTTTTATTCTTATTTATTATTAAATTATAAAAATTATTATAAAAAAAATAAATTTTATATAAAACTAAATTAATATAAATTATAAATACTTTAAATAATGTGGAAGAGGTTAAAAGTATAACAAATGGAGCAAAAAAATGAAATTTTTAATGAAGGAAATAATGAACCAGAAATATACTGAGATTACGTAGAGGAAACCAAACGTGGTGTGAGTTTCTTGTTCAGCATACTACAATGGCTGCATGACTACTTGTACGCATGCTCATTTCCGGCTGTAGATGTTGATGGAATTTTTCACAGTATTATGGAGGATCTTCAACCACAGGCAAACCTCCCTTTAAGAAGTATTGCGTAAAATACGCAAAAAAAGTAATAGAAATTATATACAGTGTACAACAACAGGATTCCTGCGGTAAATGATGGCAGGGCATTTATAATGCCATAATGAGTAGTCACATAGAAAAATCTTATAAATGGTAAGCTTTAAAAATCTGTTGGAGTTTTAGTAAACTTTGGGCTTTTTTTGTCAGTTTGGGAGGTCAGGTGATGGTAGATCGGTAGCTGATGACTTTTCTCCCGATCCCGATTCAAGCCGTTCGACCAAAATCGGGCAGGGCAGATTTCCCGCATCATCTGGCGATCAAGATCGGCCATCACTAAAAAAACATGCATTAGTATCACATCACTGGCCATGGGTGGTGATTTGCTCAAAATCACCCACACAATGTCACCACCAACACTGGGGGTGTGAGAGCCATGGACAAAAAACAAGGGAAATGGTGAAAAAAAGAGAAAAAATACATCGGCCCTCGAAACCGGCATGTGTAGCCTGCTGTCGCGTGTTTGTAATGATAGGTCTAATATGACCTTTGACCTTGGCATGTGACCTTGGACAGCATCAACAAATGAGGATCCAATATTGCACCTAGGACTCAAGTTTGGTTTCCAATTGAACTAACTTTTCCAATTTAGGTCAATTTTACATTTGAATCATATCTTACAACTTGACCTCACATACCTTTGACCTTGGCAATGTGACCTTTGACCTCATTAAACAAATGAGGGATCCAAGTTGCCACCCTAGACTCAAGTTTGGTTTAAATCCATTGAAGTATGCAGAGACTATTACAGCAACGTGAACCCTTTCACAACCAGACCAAAACAGGAACATCAAACAAAAGACAACAACAACGGACTTAAAGGGGACAAGTTGATCCCTATGTGTCTTCCTGCCTTAAGGGCAGGCGCAAAAAAAGGAGTTTAAAATTGCCAAAACATGGCTGAAAATCAAAGCAAAAGCTAAATTTGGCAAGCAATAAACAAAATTTCAAAAACAAGGGGGAAATCATTCTTAAACGAGGAAATTTCACACCCTGAACACTAGTCAGAGAGCAGTTAGCAAAAAATATGGCAAAGAAGCTGACCAATAATAGCAAGCACGCAGAATTAACCCCCAACAGAGCTCAGGGGCGGCTGTCTCCTGAACATACGGGAGTCGATTAGAGTCATTTGTTGCTTTTCATTGACCTGTCAACGTTTCCCGCAGCAGAGTAAACTTGAGGAAAATTGTAAACGCCGAAACGAAAGTCAATTAGAAAATCAATGGGTATTTTGACGGGAAGAAAACGGCCCGAAAGTCACTGGAAGCAATTGGTTTTCAACGTTTTCTGCGGGAAAGCGGGCCCCACATCAATCAAAAGCATGACCGGAATATGTACGGCTCTACTTCCGGGGTTGCAAATTTGACCTTGACAAATCTGATAAAGTTGGAAGGCCCAACCATAATCCACGTTGGAGGAAACTGTGGACTTCGGGAAGGCGGGCGTGTTTGGATACAAGTGGTGGACGGTAAATTCTTGTAGTGTGTGGATATCTAAAAGTCAATCAGGGGGAAGCAATTGATTTTCACATCTCTGCCTGGAAAAGCGGCCCCAAAAGGCCATAGAAATCACTGGTGTTTCCGCAGGGAAAGCAGCCGAGATGGCAACAGAACTATTGCATGTAATGCAGGTAAAATAACAAGTTCTTGACGTCGAAGTGCATAGATCATAGGAGCAACTTGATTGCTTTCAATGACTCTCAGACGGCTTCTATAAAGAATCAATAGGCTGTGCCACCAGGGGAAGCGGCCAAAGATGCATTAAGATCATTGCTGGTAAAATAAATAGGTCTTGACGTCGGAAGTGCAATTAAGAATCAATAGAGCAACTTGATTGCTGTTCAATGACTCTCAGTCAGGGTTAATTTTCACAGGTGGTTGTATGCAAACAAGAGCATCATCAGGAGCATGGCAGTTACAGTAGAGTTAGGTGAATGCGATCTCCCCTATTCCATATAATGATGGTTAATGACAGGAATTCTCATGCGTGACGTAATTAATTCCGGTATTGGAAAGTACAAAACCCGACTCTTGTCTTAAAGATACACATGGTCCATTAGGAAAAACAATTTACCTTGTGATGTGTTGGAACAAATCACTTCATTAATCAAGCAATTGGCACAGGAGATGACTTTTTGCATTATTTTTCCCTTTTTAAGTTGCGCATCATTTTCTCAAAGAAATGTGAATTTTATGCTAGTTCTTAAATCATTATCCACACGGGGTCTAGAAATAATACCACTATTATGGTAAAAAATTTATTGGGCTTATTTATTGAGGAAAAAAAAGGAAATTAGAAATTCAAAACAAATAAAAATGAGTTCCAGGAAAAAAGAACACACCCTTCAAATTTTTAAATAGTAGAACCCAAAAATTAAACATGCAACCAGTCCCCACAGGAGAAACAATCAATCTGTGAAAACATTAGACATTCAACCGATATTGGTATCGGACATCGGTCGGCGGCCAACAATATTTATTAAGTCAACGTAAACCAGTGTGTGTGATTTACAGCCTGCTTTAAATTTATAAAGACTACATGACAGCACGCAAAATTCAGATGGGATATCATTCCAAAGACTTGGAAGTGAAAATCCAACATTCGAATTGGACGAAAGAGGAAGAAAGAGGAGGTCTTGAGAGTAAGCGTGGTGCAAAAGCCCTAGTACTCTGAACATGCTATGTTGAATCGAAGAATTAAAAAGAATTAGGGGTCAATCTAGTAAAGATCTTACAAACCCAATTTTAAGATGGTTGTCAATATCTCTAGCGATTATCGTTCTGCATTCATGAGGTTATTCTGGAAAAAAAAGTCTGAATTCTGTCACAAAATGGAAATTGTAGGCCTATCTTAGCAGAGTAAGACATGATTCTTTCTACACTGACATAGTCATCTAAAAGTTGCACATGGCTGCATGCTGCACTTTGCTTGCCTGGGACTGCAAGCCCCTCAACAAGCCACATGGTCACACCCACAGCAACAAGATATAAAAGGGAGGGCAGATTAAACTTTGGCAACAGCATCCACACATACAGAGCGAGGTGTGAGATTTGACCACCACTCATGCTCCGGGAGCATAGGTTGTGGCAAACCTTTCCAGAGTGGAGCTATTCATTGTTTTGAGTGCTTGGACCACAATAGCGTAGGGATTTATTCCGGTAAATGTACATTTAGGTTAGAATTGCAAATCTGGCCCACCAATCCTTCCTGGTCTTGTGGTTAGGGTAGCTGACCTCAGTGATACAGTGGTCTCGGGTTCAAAACTCTCTCTACTGCATCTTTTAAAATATAAAAAATTTTCATTATATTTTTCAGGTAGAGGGAAAAATTCCAAGTCCAAAAAAAGATGAAAAATAATTAGCGCCCTTGAGGTCATTTGAGGTTAGTGAGGGAAATCTGCTCCTGGGATGGTTGGCGGTCAAAAACTACCGCGTGCTTGCTAAATACAGAAGGGCAGATTTAATTTGGGCAAGTGGTGATGGGAGAAAGTAACTAAGTATATAATTTAAGGGCCAGACAAACTTTTACACAAAAAAAGGATGGTAATTTAAACAACTTGAATACAATTGATATATTGTCCTGTCCGTACCCTGTATTTTAACTATTAGATCATCCAATGCCAATCTCAACATATAACTAAGAATTATAAGAGTATGTATTTAGTCAAAGAAGGGTTACAGTAACAGATCAGAATCTTTATACTTCGAATACACCAATTCGGCATATTAACCTGGGCGTGTTGCATGACCCCATTTGTTCCACACCTTTTTATATAATTTTTTATCACTTAATACATAAAAGTGTGGATAAAAAAATAGTATTGTAGTGGAAATTAATTATGATAATACATGTAGACATGGTCTTCAGATTCGACCTAGGTTTTACTGCCAAAGCTGTTAAAAAATGGGAAGGTGCTTTAAAAGTGAAACAAAAACAGTTTTCTAAGTTACAATTGTGGTTTGTAGAATCAAACTGAAGAGTAAAAAACTTGCCAAATTGTTGGATGCACATTCCGAGATACGCAGTTGGGGTATTGCGCAATGGTATTTGCTGATATATGAATCTTGCTTGATTAAAAAAAAAAATTCTCAAATATTTTGCAGTTGACAAAAATTTAAATGAATATTCCTTGTGGGAATTGTCTTGGGCCATCATCGATAACTTTTTCAATAAGTCACCCTTTTCGTTTATTTTTCACGGGTTCCGAAGTTGCCCGATTTGTAGGTAAAATTTGGATCCGCAAATTGATAAAAAAAAATTTCTCAAATTTTAGACAAGGTAAAACAAAGTAATTACCATAACTAGGTAGGGACTTGTTTTGGGCCATAATCGATTAAATTTTCAAGCCTATAGCTCTTTTAGTTTCTCGTAGATTCCAATTTTATTGAACAACAATATTTTTCACGCACGGAAAATCAAGGGGTTAAGTAGGGGAAACATTTTGTATTGTTGGAATTTACTATACTTGAAATGAAGCAAGTTAGGATTCAATTTGAAGCTTATTAAATTCGACATAAACTGACAGGTTAAACCATCACTGTAGACCCTTCCTTCCCAGGAGATTTGATTGTGCAAAGCACAAAATTTTGTTCAAAAGTGCTAAATTTTGAATGTCCTTTGTCACGGGGACATGTTCAAATTTGAATGGTTCTGGTGTGCAAAATATGAAATATTTGATAAAACAATACTTGAATCCAGAAGTAGTACCTTTAACTGATATACGAACACTATAAAGGGTCATTATTAGATGATATATTGTAGACTCTGTAAAGTATTCAAAGTTGGTAGGTGAAAATTTTTGTCACCCCAAAACGGTGATTTTCGGACAAAATTGGCCACAAATCAATATTTTTGTAGCAAAATGGTGCATGTACAGGGTTTGGTTTTGGTTAAAAAATTCATTTTAATCTACGAACAATGAACCCTAGTGAAAGAACATTGTAAAATTAAACATGGGTATTTTGTGCTTCAGATATGAATTTTTTCACACTTGGCACTAAAACCTAAGTCAATTGTGAACCATGTCGTTATACTCACATAGAAAAAAATCATCAATTTCATAATTAGTTAAAAGGGGTGTGTAAATCCTTAGATTAAGGAACAAGGTTATTTGGGGGTACGGAACAGGTACAGGGGGTACGGACACGACAAATCAACACACTGCTGTAGTGTGAAGATGCAGAAGGTTTAAGTGGTTTCTTCTACCACAACTTTGAAGTACTGACACCCATCCATCATATGATATATCCAAATTAAAGCCAGACCCCTTGTGCATTATAACGACCAGACAGCAAAAAGCACACTTTACCAAGCAGCGCTATTCTCTCACAATTCATATAACATACAAAACATATGATGATTTTCGAGAAATTGTCAAGACAATGGACCAGGATTCCTTTAAATGCTACATTCAGGATCCTCAGTGTGATTTGTAAGACAATACTCACTTTGTTTAGAAGGCAAGAAAGCGAATACTAAATCTTTACAAATGTGCTTTTTAACAGTTTTCTTTTAAAGTGAGGTAATAGATCATAGAACTCTTTTTCAATAGTCATCATCCCTATAATTTAAGTTTTAACATAAAACATAATATACACACTCCTTTCCTCCTTATCAATTGAGTATGTAAGGCCAAAATGCAATGAAATCTCGTCATGCTAAACAATGCTCATTGTTAGCCCTAAAATTCTCATAACGTAAAAAAATATTTGACTTACATGTGTAAACTTTTCAGGATAGTTCTTGATACTATCTGTCAGTCTCAGTTCTATTCCGGGCATACTTTTTAGGAGGCAAACTGTAAAACATGTAAGTTTTTTTGAAAAATTTACCCCCATTGTGGACTAAGGGGAATGTTCCTTATCTGGCTTCATGGCAAGCTGTCCAACACGCACACTTCTCGTCTCTTCTGGTAGTCCAACCATGATCTGGTTTACAAACGTGCTTTGGGAATTGCCCTCACGCACCATCCTTTAACATGCAGTCTATTCCGAATTCATAGGGTGGCACAACTAGCAAAATTCTTAAACCGCTAGTGCAAATGTAAGCAATTTCATTGGCTGATGGCCTCGTGTTCAATTGGACAATTAAACCCCTACTAATACCTGCAACGGGTTGCTGCCAGTCCCCCAAGCAGACACATGCGGACTCAACTTTTTTTTTCAAGAAACTGTCAATGTGTCCCAGATCAAGGCCTGGGATCACGGTGTCACAAATTGTGAAAATGAAACCAAGGAAACTAGTCTAGTGCCGAATTCAGTCCGTTTTTTACTAAATGCATCATACTCCGCAGTGACCACTTCAAATTACCAAATGTTCTCTTATCCTACATGCTCTACACCACAAAAGCCCACAAGTAATATTGTGGTTATATTTGTGGTATATGCACCGTTACAGATACTTGCAATATTTTGTGGTAGGTTTGTGGTCATGTGCGTCTTATCATGACTATAAGTGTGGGGACATTCACGTACATCCCCACCCGACCGCGCACCATGTAAGCCCTATAACAAACACCAAGGGTTCCCCTGGGCCCACAACTTCTCTTGGCACCCCTGTACATTGTGGCCTATGTGCACGCTTTTTGTTTTAGTACTGTGGATATTGGTCGTATATGTGTAGTTACTCCAATTTGGTATGTTTGATTTAGTAACTACTAAGCATACACACAATTACCCCAATCACATGTGTGGTATTTTGGGTCTATGGACAGTGCAAGTATGATGAAAGTTGTGTATAATTGGGATGTGTAGTACGTCCTCACAATATACAGCCTAGAGTGTTAGGGTTATACGGATTCATCAACATACTGACGTTTTAGTTGACCATGGAATGAATTCTGAACCGCGCATCATCACGATTCCTGCCACGCATGTGACGACATCCCCGAAGTTTTTGCATTTTACGCAATTTT
>JAMKCH010039546.1:0-14070 GCA_023653785.1 Ophioderma brevispina | reverse complement strand
TCATGTTGGCGAACAATGGGGAAAAGAAATTTATTAGCGAGATCGTGACCCAGTTATAGAATAAAAGAGGAGTTTTCAGGGTTAATGTGAATAGGTTGTCATGTGAGGGGTGTAGTTCACAGATGGCTTGCCAAACCAAACGACCCTAATATTTCCATCTGTTATGGCAAACATTTTTAGGCCTTACCTTGAATACACCATGTACTTATATTGTCAGTCTCATGCAGGATTAATTTTATAGCATCCCTGTTAAAATATATGACTTACTGGAATGTTTAACTGGGTTCTCACATGATGCGGAATATACACCTTTTTTCAAAGCTTTTTTTTTGGTTATGGTTAACAGAACACATTTACATTTGAATGGTTTATTCATAAACACATTAGAAATGGTTTATTTTGAAACCTTTGAAGTGGGTTATTCTGAAACCTTCAATGGTTTAGTTCCAAACCACTTGACTGATGTGGATAAAAATAGTCCAACCCCTCATGCCTTTTATTTGGACTAAAATCAAATATCGAGCCCTTGTCTCTTTTGACAAAACATTTTAGGGTACAGAGTCAAGTTGCACTTGACAAAAAAATAAGCCCGACCTCTCACTGATTCCAAGAACAACATTGACCCTAGGCCGGTCAGTTCTTGGTCTTTATGCCTGATTTCCTTCCATTCAAATTAACATAGTTTTTCAAATTCAACATAATTATTTGTGATGTTGCCCCAATTGTTTGCCAAAAGTCCAATATTAGACTGTCGTATATTGCATGTGAGTGATGTTGTTGATTATGGAAATTATTATGATATTTAATCACTACATGGATGTGTTCACAAATATATTCGGGTTTGGCATTATGTCGTTCTTCTCTGGGTTAATGTCACTTGAACGGACGATCGGTGCAAACACAATATCCCAACTATGCTTTGTTTCAAACGGCCTTGGTGCATGTTTTAATTGCTCACACTTTCTGACACGTGCCAACATTTTTATTAGAGCTTTGTACAATTAAAAACCGTTTTAAAGGTATCAGGTACACTTAATATTTAAACAGGCTTACAATTCTATTTAAAACAATCTACTGAATTGTAAGGATCAGAAGCCAAAACAGAATTTTAAATTTAAAAAAAAAGGAAAATAAATATCACCAAGCCCCACCAGACAGTCGGCCGAGTAGCTATTTCCTGTTGTCTGGCTGGCAAACCCATCCCAGTATAACCAGAACCCCACCCACTTACCACAACCCCTACTGCAACTCCAGTCCCTACGCTAACCCACCCTTATCCAACTTGCTACCCCCCACCCCAACTTGTACCAAACATCAACCCCAACTTGTAACTAACCCCAACTCTTAACCCTTACTTCAAACCCAACCTAACCCTATTCCAACCCAACCCTACCCAACCCAATCCACCTCTAACACAACCCCTAGACCCTACACAAATCCAAACCCAACCCAACCCCTATCCCTACCTAAAAGCATACCCCAACTCCAATCCCCTCTCCAACCCAATCCTACCCTACCGAAATCCTAACCCTACCCCTACACTTGTCTGGTTAAATAAGAGCCACTCTAGCTATGTAGGCGGCTGTTGGGTTAAGCTGATTTATGCTGGATTGCCTGTGGCCAAGAAGGTCTATTCAAATGATCCTCTTGGCACATATACTTAAAAAAAGAGCTGCACATACAACACACCACACTTTCAGACATGGAACACTAAAACAGCATGTTAAGAAATCTCAATTTCTTTAAACAGTATTTCGCACGTAAACTAGTAGGTATAAAATTGTGTAATCAGCGGCTACCAGATGAAGGATGACAAATTGAGAGTCCACACATGGATAAATAGGTCAATGAAATTGCATGAGAAATTCAAACGTCAGATGGAGTCGAGGTAAACTAAGGATCGTAATCAGTTACAGAAACAGTACGGTTATCTCGCCAACTCAACACAAAAGAAACATAGGTCACCGAACACAGTAGGGGGAAGAGAGTATGACCTCAATTATCCAAGATTCTGCCTGGCACTGTTTATTCTAAGGCGTGTGCATGGAATGCTGTACACGGAATGTTTATACACCCCCCTACCCCCCCCCCCCCCCCCCCCCCCCCACCACCCCCCCCCCCCCCCCCCCCCCCCCCCGCCATTGTGGTGGTGTATGCTCGCTACAGTGGTTTCGAAACTAAACGGTGGATGTATTGTCTTGTTTATGCATGAGCATCATGAAAACAGAATAAATGCAGCGGTTATGTTAATGTTGGCATGCGCACACACGTGTCACTCATTGGTTTTTTGACAAGTACTTTGGTCAAGTGCCCAACAGGTGTAGTTTAATAAGATCAGATTATACTCTAGCTAGTGGTTCCTGGAAAACCCTGGATATCCCATCACATTATGGTGAAACATAAACTAGAGAAGATTTAGCCGTATCTATACTTCAATACAGGCTAGAAAAGTGATAGCCTGTGATGTAGTTTATTAGGAGAATAACAAGGTGAACTCAACTTGTGAGTGCAGTTGGATGTGACCCAATAAAGATTATGAAAAGCATTAAACCCTAACACCACATTTGTTTCTCCCAGGAGGGAGGAAGGAATATGGGCAGAGGAGAAGAAGAAACAAGTCGAAATTGGGTGGGCCTCGAACCAGGGACCCTTCCGGCCCCAGTCACATGACCAAGGATACCATGATAAGAACAGTGTTGCTGGCCTGGCAGCAATTTTTTCGTTTGTGCATGTGTTTTGTTTGATGATGCAAATCGTACATCAGGGACTTAGAGGCCATTTTGTCACTCAGTGCTGTGGATTTTGCGAGATTCACTGGTCTTTTCTTTTTTTTTTTTTTTTTTTTTTTTTTTTTTTTTTTTTTTTTTTTTTTTTTTTTTTTTTTTTTTTTTTTTTTTTTTTTTTTTTTTTTTTTTTTTTTTTTTTTTTTTTTTTTTTTTTTTTTTTTTTTTTTTTTTTTTTTTTTTTGCTGAAGCCTCACAAAGATAGTGCCTGTTATGTATAAAAAACATCAAGCTTCTGTTCGACAGTGGCAAAGCAGAGGGGGGGGGGTCATTTCACTCTACAGCTTTTGCCAGTTTATTCCGAGACAAACTTTTTGCCATATAAATATTGTCTTTCAAATTTGTAATTGAATGATTCTTGTAAACAAATTCAATGACCTTACAGCATTTGTTGTCCAGAGTCTTTATTTAATTAATTTTGGAAAAAGTAACTTATTGGAATTCTACCAGTCAATCTTGCTTGGTTGTTCATCGGAGATAGGTCATAATTATCCAATCGAGAAATGGTAAGAGAGTAAAGGTGAAATGAGATATAGGGATTTTGATTGGTTACCTCAGAAGGGTAGATTTATGTTATCTTCACTAAGGAGCCAATCAGCGTTACTGTAAGAAAGTGGTAGACCACAGGAGCTTAACCAGGGTGATGCATGAGGTTTATGCTAATGTGCCATGTTTGCAGATGGCACTCATTTTGGATTTCTTTGCAATACAAAGAAACAAGCATAATTATTTCCTGCCAGCATATTAATAAAGAAGAAACTATTCTAACGTATAAGGAACTCGGTGCATAAACCCATGAAACAACGTAAATGATAAAATTGACACACACAGTGATTTAAGAAATAGCATCATGGGAAACTTCGTTCCACAAAATGCGGTGTGATTTTAAAAACTTGTGCAATATTATTTTTAGCCAACTTCCAAGTTGTATTCGACGTGAGGTGTCAGTGGTCACTACTCCATCTTCTTTTCCATTCTTCAACAGCAAGATTCCAGGCTTAAGAGTTCAAGCTTCCTTTATCATCTTATGACAAACAGCAGGTTCAGTGCGCATGGTAACATTTGTACATACTTAACTTAAAGGCACCATGTTGTGAAATATTTTAGTCTTTTTTTTTTTAGGGTGCAGTAATGCTTATGGGTTCAAGTTGATCCCTCTGGGTTGGAGAGTGAGCTACTGTTGCCTGAAAACCAAAAAAGACAATTGATTCTTAAAGTCTGGTATCTTCAATGAAATGAAAATGAATTTTCCAAGTAAGTTTAACATGAATTGTAAGATTAAAGGGGCATTGTGATCCACGCTGTCCTTCGACTTTGCTAAAAGTATCCAAGGTTTTGTACCATATGACTCCTAGCCTTAGCAAGGTGGGGGTTTTTGTACAATTCTGAACACGAGCCTAGCAAGGTTTGTGTAATCATCTGAACCACTAGCTTTAGCCAAGGTTTTGTTACCATCCGGAACACATTAGCTTAGCAAGGTTTTGTACCATCTGAACCACTAGCCTTAGCAATGGTTTTGTACACATCTGAAACACCACTAGCCTTAGCAAGGTTGTGGAACATCTGACCCACTAGCCTTAGCAAGGTTTTGTACCATATGAACAATAGCCGTAGCAAGTTTTATACCATCTGAACCAATAGTCTTCAAGGATTTGTCCATTCTTGAAACACTAGCGTCAAGGTGTTGTACAGCTGAAACACTCGCATTAGCAAGGTTTCTGTAACATCGAACCACGAGCATAGCAATGGTTTTGTTACCATCTGAACCACAGCATTAGCAAAGTTTTGTACCTTCTGAACCATAGCCTTCAGGGGTGTACCATCTGAACCATAGCTTAGCAAGGTTTTTGTACATGTGAACACTTAGCCTTCAAGGTTTGTTACCAGGGAACAACTCGCTTCAAAGGGTTGTACCATCTGAACCACTGGCCTTAGCAAGGTTTTGTACCTTTCTGAACCACTAGCCTTCAAGGGTTTTTAAAGGGGCAATGTTGGAAATATTTAAGTCTTTTCACCCTCGCGCTCTCTAGCGCAGCGAGGGTGTTAGTCAGATGGGCGAATCTGGATTTCGTATGTGGGACCAACTATCATGGGCTTCATTTTGATCGTACGTCGATGAAATTTTTGGTAGTGGTAGGGATGGATGTGGGACAAGGCGGATAGAGCAATATCCCCAAAAATCGGGGGAGTTTGGCCGCTCGGAGGAGTTTTCGGGCTGGGGATCTTTAAATTGGAGGAAAATTGGAGGGAAAATGGTAATATTCCTGATGTTACGATATGCGCCGCTGACATTTAGATTACGCCCGCGAGGTCTGGCTTTGCAAAGAATTCTGTTGTGTTCTTCTCTGGTTTTATTGATATAGATCGATTCACGCTCCCTTTGTGGGTATGCCCGATCATATTGAATGGGGTTTGAAGCTCCGGGCTATTCAAGGGTATCAACCGAAAATAATAAACGTCGACAGATGTCATTGCAATATTACGGCGGCCCAGTATTTCCCAGTGTAGTCTGGTCAAGACTCGAAAGTACTGCAATATGATGGGCTAGGGCTCGGGCGAACATCAAACATGTTCCCACGGTGCTTGCTACGGGCAACTCATATAGGCTAGCAATTCTTAATATTGCACGATCTTACTTTCTCCACCGCCGTAGTCATGAGCGGGTTGCACCAATTGATTTGTATATTACAACCACGGATTTCTCCGTGTTTTTGTCCTTGCCCCCGGTTTCACCATGGAGAGAGTCCATACAACCATTACTAAACTGAACTCGTTGATTTTAAACATATGTTGCCTGGGGCGGTTCCTATCATCTGTAGGATGAGATGAGGGCTGTCATAAGAACACAGGCAACACGGGACGTCAAACCAGTGCTGTAAAGCGATGGCTACCATACCTACATTGCCTACTAGTACAATTGCTTTATGTCCGAGAAGATGAGAAAGATCTTCTCTGGTATGGTCGCTATTGTATAGTTTATTACTTCTGACACATGTATGGACATTTAGCAGGTTGCAAAGAGTTATAAGTTACGTGTGTACACTTGTCGAATTGCCCGCATACGGGAATTCGTGCAGTCATTTGGGGAAAATGTACATTTGAAATAACAGTATTTAAATAAACCATTGATTTGCTACAAATATTGGTTAATCAACTCAGAAGACATGGATTTTTAATATATTAACTTCAAAAAATGCCTTGTGGGAAGTAAAAATGTCATTTTATTGAGGCTGAATGATGACTAGTTTGCGCAAACCGAGTAGTTTCATGCACGCATCAGATTTTGGGGTCCACTCCACTTCTTGGGGGTTGATAGCCTGTCTTTGATGATTTTCGCCGCTGTATGTGTCATTGTTTTGGATAATATTTATTTTATATTTATTTGTATACACCTTCGAGACCATTTCCTTGATTGTTCCTTTTTTTTGATAATGGGAAAAGTATTTTTTGAAAAGTTTACTCGATATACGGCTGATTGTTCCTTTCGAGGTTGACAGTCCGAACAGCACATCATTGTAAAGCTTGATTCCTGGCGAAAAAAACTTTACATTGACAATTTTGCACTCAGCACGCTACATAAGAGCGAGAAAAGCCTTTTGCCACGCCCCCTTCATGCCAAATATAGATGTACAAAATCTATGGGAACTGTCCAAAAAAAAGGAGCGTGAACCAATCACGTAGGCGTTGCCAGTGGTCGTACGAGAAGAACCTCGGGGCAGTGGCCACAGCACAACAAGTGCTGAGCCCCCCCCCTTGGGCAGGCTCGTTTGCAGCCGGCGGATGAGAACGAGAAGGGGTTAACAAAGTCGCCGTTATTTGTATAATATTTGCAATACGGCTTTGAAAATTCATATCACACTTTAAGAACGATAATATATAACAAACTGTGTCAAAAATATCGCATGAGCAGTGATTCTGGCTGACATATGAGGTTAGAAGGTCAAACAGTCGGAGGTAGGGAATGGATGGGAGCGGGCAAGGTATGTATGTGTACATTGCAAGCGCAAGATGAATAAGATGGCTGATATCAAATGCAATATGTCGATTTTTTTTACGCCATTCAGATCTCGTTGTTTGCCTATTTTTGTATCAAGTATTTTTAATATACCTTTTAACATATATCTTCCAATAGAAACAGATTTTTTAGATATAGGGAAAGCACTGTTCATGATTTTGAAAAAAGTAGTATAATTTCTCTGAAAAACTCCCACGCGCGACCATATACCAGGTGTCGCGTAGTAGCGAGTGCTATAGTTGACCATTGCTACATATTTTCTTACTGTTCTACCACCACGAATCTCGGTGAAAATCGGCTTTCTTATAGATAATATTTTAAATATATTTCAACTACAAATGAACGAAATTATTTTTTGGACAAGAGAAATGTGTGCTAATTGTTGAAAGAAGCATCATTACCCAATCATGTCAAACCAACTGCGCACTGTACCCGGGGCATGTACAACTGTAACATCCGTCATCAAGCAAGCTCAAGGTTTTGAGCCAGAGAGTGCAGGTTACGCGACCATCTATCCCGTTTGGATCATTTCGGTGCATTTGTATTAAATTTAATGTCAAACACTTCATTCAAGGTAAATCCCAAATTCTAGGCACAACCATTTTGAAGGTTATTTCTCAAACAGTGTATTTGTTTGTTATGTTTTAGGTTGGCTGTTTTTTTTTTATATTTTGTAGGCTATATTTACTATATTAGGAGCAAAGCATGTAAGCACTATTTATGTAATCTCGGAGCTTCTATGTGAGTAAAGGCCATTTTAAACATTCCCTACATATAAATAGAATATTCCAAGCTTAAAACAAACACCATACATTGTTACAATTGCTGGCCCATCCAGTCTGTCTATAGTTTTACAAAAAAGCTTAAAGGTCCACAGCTCTCTTTTCATGATTGATGTCTTATTTTTAATTTCCCAAATTAAGGCCTCATAAAAATCCCTAGATACTGGCAGTCTGCCAATTTGCAATGATATTTAATTATAAATAAAAGAATGCAATACTTCTACACAAATGTAATACACATTGTTTTAAAACACTTCTACATGTATGTGGATATGGAAACCCCAAAAATTACGTTTTAATATTTTTCAAAGTGATGTTCATGTGGGGTTTCATGTGTCTTAATTTTGTGCTGTTGTTGGTTGCATGCAGGAGAACGATAACGATATTGCCAATGTCACATAGGGTGAATGAGCCCTCGTTTTTAAAATGGAATAACCCATATTTCATTCAGGAAGGTCTAGCATTATTATTAAAATAGAGGGTTCATTAAAAAAATCATTCCAATACCACACAAACATTTGTTACAGTTAATGAAAAAAGTTCTTTTCAAAAGTACTTGTCTAAATCTTAAAAATATGCAAATTTATTGCAAATTATCTTTAAATCTTTCCGCCATTGACAAGTTGACAAGTGGTAAAAGGAAATCATCATCCTATCCTGACCATGAGTCTGCAAATTTATTATTGTCAGCTCTGATATAAAACCAGTCACAGCACATCTTTACATTTTACTCACCATTGCTTTTTATCAAGGCTCAATCGGAGTGTACATTAATTAACGCAGTGGATAAAAAAACCGCAAGGCATTCTGGTAATCTATAAATGTGGGAACGTACCATTTTTAAATGTTCCGGAAATCCAACCAATTGGAATTTTTTTCCTGAAACTTTGGCAAAAGGATGTACAAGATACAAGGTGGTTCTGCTATATATGCATCAGCAAAAATGACTAATCTTGCCTGAATTTACTGAAAATACATGTCAAAGTCAATCAATTGGGATAATTTACCAGAAATGGGGGAAAAGACGAAAAGCGCAGTTTTTTGCATCTTAAAACGATATAACTCCGGAACCCCGCTTGACGTAGGAAGTTGAAATTTGTGGCAAAGTGGTTCTTTTGATGATATTTCAATCTAAACTAAAAAAAATATGGAAAATAAAAAATTAAAAAAAAATTCAGTGAAAACACCCTAGTTATAGCTTAGCGATACAAAATACAAAAGTGGATGGCAATTGAGGCATGGGGGCAGCTTAAACAGTACTCTTAGATTGGATTGATTCATGATCGGTAAATTATAATTCATGTTACTGTTCATGTACAACCACTCCTGCCTTGTCCTGGACCATGTTCATGATGTTTCACTAATGAAACCGGAAAATCCCCATGTGCGCATCAGTTATAAAGGCGAAGAAGTTAAAAGAAAACAACAGGTTCTCGTCCCCGCCCGCTTCCTTTTTTTGAGGCTGCTCGATGTTATTTTGTATTTTTCAAAAAAAATATTAAATAAAAACAACGAAAAGCCATCAGGAAATGTTTTCAAAGACTGAGACTGCCGACTTTGCGCCTCCCCGAAAATGCCATTCTTGTGCATAAGTCCTCCTAATCACTTTTTTGTTTTCCCGTCTTTGAATTCAGTCATGATATCATCCGAAAACATAACCTCTTTTAAAAATGACATACCCATGTTTAATGGCAGATAAGCAGGGAAATGGCCCAAAACGCCCTGGGAATCATACACGTAGCATGCCATGGGTCGCATGCCATTGTTTTTTTTGTTTTGGTTTTTTGCAGATCCTCTCTCTTCTGTATTTGCAGCACCAGGCACTAGTAAGATTTCGCCGTATTTTGGCCGTGTTTTAGTCCTAAGTGAAAAAAAAATGCGTACTGGTTCAGAATATCTCGAGCGACTTTCAAAAAAACACAGAAAAATAGATTTAAAAAAAAATAATCGTAGGAAAAGTCCTAGATTATGTGCCAAAAATTTCTGAAATTTTATACATAATAACCCCACCTTTTGGAATTTTTGAATGATATTTTCCCCTTAAAATGGGCAAGAAACTTCAAACAAATCGGATTCAACATAAAGTGATTAAAACCCGAGTTTTATTCCCGACAATTTCACTGATACCAGCATTGATTTATGCGAGTGCTGTTTCCACTGATAAGCCCTAATAAGTATGTCATCAAGTGCCGGTTTATTTGTAAGAGATGTTTTGTGATTCGCAATCGTGGCGGTAATTCACTCACTCAAGCAGGGGGAAAAAGGTAATCCTCAAACAGTTTTCTGTATTTTAATCATTTCTACACTTTTTATATTTAAATCTCTCTGCATTCAAATTTGAGGTATTTTAAGTTAATACATCTAAATGATCGTGTTTATCATTACTGCGTTGAAGCAGTAAATGAATAGTTAATGAAAAAGTTGGATGATGTCCATGAAGTCAGTTTTCAACATGCATCACTATCATTGAAACTTAAGAAAATGCAAACATATGACTTTTACTCTCAATATATTTCTTGTCTCCTCTTAAGTAAAAACGAAAGGCTAACCAGATGATCTTGCCTCTGATTGAAGTCTCCTAGGGGACCACCTAACGGCCCGATATGGAGCTTTGTTCAGGTTTTTGGATCCTCAACAGCCACTTAGCTTCAAGTGCCTTTCCATGCAGGCAGACTGGCTTCGGGACTTCAAAAGAAATGAAAAAAAAAAATGCATTGTGGCCTCTTCCCATGTTGACAACTGTGAAAGTGATGCCCTTTTTACAATTGCTGAAATTTACCTCATGCCCTTGCATTGAATGCAATTTTTTATTTGTCCCTTTAAAATGCCTGCCCCCCACAGGTCCTTATTTTTAACCTGGGATATCGAGCCACACTCAATGCATGATACAGTAGTTACGTTGACGAGTTAAATAATTGCGACTGGCGGGAGGTTATAAACAAGAGATTGAGGCATTCGTTCAGTTTATTTGTTGACGACGCTTATGATTTTTAGAAGGACTTTGAATACGAAACTTCTGTCCAATTGAAGATAGTGCTTCAGTTTGATTATTTTTATTAGGAGGTATTGTCTAACAAAAAAAAACAATTAAGATGTGCTCTAACACATGGTGCTAACACTATGAAAGCATTAAATATGTTCAGTTCTGTGTGACTATGTCTCTGTAGTTTTGACGTCAAGTGTGAAAGGGGTAAAAGTAAAAAAATAAAAAAAGTAAAAAAAATGGCAGCCATATTGAAAAATAAAAAAATAAAAGCCCTCCTTTTTTTTCAAAAACAGGACGGAGAAGAAAACATGTTTTATTTTTTACTTGGCCTACCCTGTGCGGGTGATCCATTTAAAAAACAAGCCAGAATTTAGTACAAATGTTAATCTTGATCAAGTTACCGTGTCAAGCCTTGAGGGCATTTAGCGTAGCGTCAAGAAAATCCTAAATTTAGGACATCGTTCATGGTTAACACGTAGGCTAAACACAAAATATTTACAAAAAAAAATCTATTTTTTGTGTGTTTCGAAGTAATATTTCTTATTCCAAAATGAGAAGAACAACAACACGGTAAGAGCGTTTATTTTTCTGAGATATCTACCGGCAAGGTCGTAGATTGCTGTAGTCATTATTTGAGGCTTGGCCGCCTGTCTGGCGGACATCGCAATGATGGTGGTAAAGAGTCAAGATTCAAATTCGTGCACCTCCGGGTTGTTTGGTTTTACGCACGCAGTTCGTGTATTGTAAAATGCAGTGATTATGCCATAGCAATGAAGGTGTGACAATACTATATACGAAGAACTGTAGGCCAACGATTAGACTTGTCACAGCTGGGAAAAACTATTTACTACTCCACCTTTAACATGTCTGGGGGAGTATATCAGTTGAAATGGAGTTGGTTTCGCTATCGCGCGAAACCTCTCTCGCGCTGACGCCCTCGTGTCCCGCTCGCTTCGCTCGCGGTGCCCCCCTAACCGAGTCCTTAACAAAGACTAGCCAACGATATACTATGCTATGCAAGTGAAATTGGTTCCGGGATAATGATTCATTCTGTAAAATCCGTCATAATTATGGATGTGAAATCACAATGGAGACTGAAGAGCATTGTGAGTAGAATAGAAATCAAAACATACTCACCGGTCTTATTTTTTTAACACAATCCGGGTATTCCCCTGTGTGGAGTATTTCAGCCCGGTTGTGAAAGCAGGATATAGTCGTTGGGAGCAATAGCCCGGGGCCCATAGACGACACGAATAAAGCGTGAAAACTAAGGTGGTAAAGAGTCAATGAATCGATGCCCTATGTTCGGACAGAGGGGCGGGGGGCGGTCCTACCAGGGGAATTCCGAGTCACAGCCTTGTGTCTGTGGTAAAAACTGACATGCCTAATCTTTGTGTGATCATATGAGGGGAAGGGTGGGGTTGTTGGATGGGAAAGGTGGGTTGTTGGATAGGGGAAGGGTGGGTTGTTGGATAGGGGGAAGAAGGAGAGGAGTGTTGAGGGGGCCAGGTGGGGGTGGGGCGGGGTGGGGTGCCCCAGGGAGGGGAGGCCGGTGTTGGGGTACATCAAGGTAGGGGTGACCTTCATAACACCATGTGACCTTATAACCCCATGTGACCTTCATGATCTGTGACCTTTGTGACCCTTGTAACCCCATGGTGGGACCTCCAGGGCCAGGTGACTCATGGGACACTGGGACCTCATGTGACCTGGTAATACAGGACCATGGTGACCTAAGGGACCGTGGTGCCCGTCATGGGACCCCTGTGACCTCATGGACCTTGAGAACCTGTCACCTTGGCCCATTACAGTTCCGTGTATCGGGGAGGGTGTTGGGTGGGCTTAAGCGCGGAGGGGGTGGGTGTGTCGGGGAGGGTGCACGGTAGGGGCATCGGGAGGGTGACATTGTGACCCCATGTGACCTTTGGGGGCTAATGTGCCTGTGAACCCAATGACTCATGTGACCTTAGTGTTACCTTGGTGTCATGTTACCTTGGTTTTGTCCTCATGTGACCTGGTGACCTCATGTGACTTGATGAACTCAGGTGACCTTGGTGACCTTGGTGACCTTGTAACCTTGGTGACCTCATGTCACCTTGGGTGACCTCATGTGACCAATTGGTGACTTCGAGGTCACCTTTGGCCCATTCACAAACCCAAGACGACACACAAACACCAATGGTACAACACCCATGATGTCTGATGTTTGTCTAAATGACAGACATTCAAATGCATACTTCCTCAAATCAAGTTAGTAGTACTGACAAGACTATTAGGATATTTACAGCTGTTGTAGGATGGGGTACTTAAATGCTTTTCTTTCATGCTAACACCCAATTTTGAACCCCAACTAATATCTTTATAACTATTGGTTATCTTGGTCTTGTCACATAATGTTCAGGCAGAGAGTTTGATAACATGGGTTGCTACCATTGCTTAGGGAATAGAACTCACTAGGCATACCCGTTTTCACTGTGAAGGGTCGTGTTCCCGAAATTCAGTTGTAATCATCTTGCCTGAGTGGATTAATTTGTCCAAAGCTGTAACTGGCATGAAAAGGTTTTATGTAGGACATATGCATATAGGATTACACACAAGTTTGGGGGCCAAACCCCAGGTTACTAATAAATCAACAGTACAAAATGTAAGGTTAGGCTTTTTACTTTGTGTCAAAAATCAAATAATTGGGATGAATTCATTATTCTGCCACCATATCCATTATGCAGTTTATTCCTTTGAGGCTGCCAAATTCATAGGGTAGGCACAATAATAAATTCTTTCCAAATCAATCATGGACATGTCCTTCCATAGTCATTATGGTCAAGGGAGTTGGGAATCGGTAAGGAGGGTGTTGGAATAAGTAGGAATGGGTAGGAAATGGGTCGATAGGGTGTTGTGAAAGATTGGGGGAACAATGAGGGTGTTGACCCTTGAGAACAAGGAGGGTGTTAGGAATGAGGGTGTTGGGAATGGGAGTTAGGATGTTTAAGGAAGGGGAGCTATTGGGGAGGGGAGATATTGGGGAGGGAAAGGGAGATATTAGGTAAGAGTAGGTGGGATGTTGGGGTGGGTACATAGGATGTTGGGGAAGGGGTACTTGGGATGATGGTAGAGGGGTAAGGTGGGTTTCCAACATATTTTTTGCTTTCTGCTGTAGATACAAGATGATGTGACCTACTTAGATACGTGTATGTGCTACATCAGGGTTGGCTTCAGGGGATGGCACCAAGAATATAAAAAGTTAAGGAATTTTAAAAACAGGTTTTAAAGCAATACATTGCATAATTTTTTTACCTACATGAGTTAATCATGACAATTTTTCCCCTCTAAGCTGCTGCCACCACTGTCTATATTGTACGCGACCCGGGTTACAGCATCGTTGATGCTCTCGTTTCTTGTGTAGTATGTCACCGATGATGGAAAACATGATCTTCAAATCATTTCCGCACTCAAGAATCTTATTGTTGTAGAAAGAACACTTGGCATGAAAGAGCGCAACATTGT
>JAMKCH010039545.1:0-12740 GCA_023653785.1 Ophioderma brevispina | reverse complement strand
ACCTGCTATTTCTATAAATCGTACCTGTTATTTCAGTTACTTTTCAATTTGCCCAGTGACGTAAAATCGAGCAAGTTTGGAAATGGCTCATAGTAGGTTTATACAAGTTACCATTAATATTTTATTTTTCTTTGTGTTTGTTTGTTTGCATTTCTATTTAACTTAAATTTCAATCAATATGATTTTCTTCTGTATAATGAGTAACAATTTAAGCCTATGCTAGGCTTACAATTTCATGTAAAGATTTTTTTTCACTTTAAACGCATCATGTGAAGTTAGATCATTGTTATTTGTTGTATTAAGGATATCGTTAAGAGTTAACTTGTCATGCGGGTGTACATTGCCTTGGAATGTTGCAAATTATGATAATTGGTTATTATTCATTTGTTTTCACTCATCTTGTACGTATATGAATATGATAATGGTTAGGCCTAGGTATGTTATCTGTTCTCTAGCGGAAACGGCGAAATTGCACTATAAATATAAATTCAGTCTTCTACAAATTAGTCCTATAAAACATCGTTTTGACTAGTTAGTCAAAATTATGTCTTAGTTATAGAGTTATGAATCAATTCACAAGTTATAGGACTCAAATGTAGAAAGTACACTAATTTATTTTTACAATGGAGGTCCTATATATAGGGCCCTTCACAAATCTTATGGACGCAAAGGAGGTCACAAAATGTAGGGGAACTTCAGGTAAAATTTGACCATATTAAATATTCTGAGGAAACTCATGCAAACACAATACACATTATATTTGACATTTTATCTTTTAATGATAATGGTAAAAAAGGTTTATCTCAGCTTCTTTTGCCCAAAACCCTGTATTTGAAATCAAAAAGGCTCTGTGCTACCCGATTTTTTCTTGTATTTCCTTTTAGCTCATTTTATCGGCCATTTTATTTAATTTGTCGATAAAACACTCGAAAACATTTCAAAAATAGCAATGTAATGAAAACGATTTTAAAACCTTTATACCCGCCTAAGCGCCTGAAGCTGAGACAATTTCTGGCCTAAAACAAGAAGATCACGCACCTTAGGACTGTATTTTGACATGTCGTAATCCTTGGCCTTTTCCGGAGGAATAGTACAATAATTCCAAAATCAAACCTTGTCGCTTGGTAAATTGTCGCTTGGTATCGCTTGGTAAATATATTCCAAAAGTATGTGAATCTGCAGTAAGCTGGATATCTGGTTTCTTTAAATATTTATTGTTGTCGTATTTCTTCAGTAAATAAACTCCCCGCAAGTGCTTTCGAAGATATGCTTTAGTTTGTAATGCCAAGATGCATACAAGGTGGATTTACTTATCAATTGCGCCATGATTTGCCCTGAGTTCCAATAAATCTGGTGTACATCCGTCGGTAACTAATTATCGGGGGAAGGAAGATGAACATTAAATTCATTTTTCAAGAAAATGTGTACACACTAAACGCTAGGAACACTCATAGAACAGCTTTTTTGGTATGATTAATTAAATCATTTATTAGAAAAAATTTGTACTTCCTAGGCTTACGCGTCCCCCTTTTTATACGATAATGAGATCTCTGCCGCGCCCGCTGGACCTACGAAAGGAAACTTTTTCATAAAAATTGGCTCATTAAGTACACAAAAATACTTTAACAATTGCTGAAATAATGATTTTAAAAAGCTAAGCAGTACGATTTAAAATATGCATAACTGATCTTTAGTCAATTACATAAAATTTTGCGCAACAAATAATTTAGCGTTAAAAAACGTGCGCCGAAAAACAAAATGTTGGGTCCAAATAGATGAGCTGAATATACTTAAGGGTAATATTGAGCCAACCATCAAAGCTTAGTCTATGATATTAAAAAAAGAGGTTTGCACATAAACGCAAAACGCGTGTTAGCTTCTTAGCATTCCGGTGTAGAAGGACACCATGTCCGGCGTACTCATAGTCCGGGAACAATGTGAACAATAGGCAAGGTTAAGTGACTCTTACGCAAACATAGTTTCACGGCTTTATCCGGATCGTTTGGAGCCCCGGACTATGGCCCCCACCGGACTATATCTGCTTCACATCGGTGTAGAAAGTAAGTAACCATTGTCCGGCGTACTCATCGTCCGGTAACAAATGGGGTGAACAATAGGGCAATCGATTCAGTTGCTCTTTACGCAACATTAGTTTCACGCTTTATTCCGTTATGTTCTGGAGCCCCGGACTATGGCTCCTTAACGGAATATATCTGCTTTCACACCGGTACACGTATACGTTAAAAACATATGTACGTTTAATGTAATTCTACGCACTGAATATATTATTAAACGGGCGTTTAATTCGAAACACCAGTCTGCACTTTAAACTATAATAAGATACCACAATTTAAAGGTGTTCGGTGTTCCGATCGTCTTTGGACCCCTGAGTTACCAGGAAGTAGTAGAGATTTTGAATTACAGATGAAAGGCCGCATTTTTCTCATTGTCGTCCTTCAAATGTGGCCCCCAAATCAAGTCATCCCAGGATATTAACAAAAACCGCCGTTTAGTGGGTTAACCCATCATATTAGCACATTATTGAATGGGCTTTGCAAAGGCATTATTGGTCTACCATCAAAACCGCAAGTTTGTTTCCACGGTACTTGATGGGAAGTATGTGCAAGTGCCAGGGGCCGTATTCACAAAGCACACTTAAGTGCAACTTTGCTAAGAGATTCCCGTAAATTGGGGAAAATTTGAGGATTTCACCTAACTTTGAAGGTAAATCCCTTAACACTCCAGTATTTAAGGGCAACTTTTAGGTCCCTTAAAGTTGCCCTTAAATGACACAAGTTTTCTAAAACTAATTTTATAGCTGAGTTGCTTCCAAACACCGGTAAAAACTGTGCTAGAATAAGGATCAAATTTTATGAAGAAGTATTTTTTGCTATAAAAATTTGTTTTAAGTAAGCAGCATGACGATACATAAAATGGTAAAATTATCGCACTGTACCAGTGCCAAGAATGAGCAATAGTTGAGGATTTCACTTAGGTGTTTTCCTTAATTTGTGGGAACCTCTTAAGTGTAATTTTACACTTAAGTGTGAGTGTGCTTTGTGAATACGGGCCCAGGCTCTCAAGTATAGAACACAGTACACATAAATCGGAACAAGCACCTTTAAGGGAGGTTATCCCGTTGCCAATGGGATTTTTTTCCACTGGAAAGAGTACGATATTGTAACCGCCATATCGGCAATCGCAGCTTTTAAATACATTGTGTTTGATTAAAATTCGACACTTCTGAAACCAGGTTGACATTCAGGGATAAAAGCATTTTTTTCACACCACAATGCGACTGCTAATTATACAAATGAAATTTTGTCTAAACATTTTTACCCCTATTACACGGCCAATCGCTTCATGTAGTTAACACGCTGCTACTACCGAGTAGACACGGAATACTTAACCTTTGGACGTACATTCGCCGGTCAGGATTCCTTTTTGTTTTGCCGCGTAGGCGGATCGTGTGTTTCACACAGCGACTGTCTGCACCGTCGAGTACTACGTGATTACAACTGGCTCTTCAGCCCGAGCGCTATTTCTAATTGTTTTTTATATATATCTTTGGCGTATATTTGCATTTTTTAATAAAAATGTGCTGAATTAGGATGGTTTGACGATGCCCGATTCGAATTTCTAAGTGAATGCCCTGAAATTGAAAATATAGCGCCCTCTTTTCGTCCATTATCAAATGGCGTCGTAGTAACTGCGGAGTAGTAGTAGTAAACTACGCGGTTAGCTCATGTCTCCTCCTGTTACTGCCCTACCCCATATCGACCTTCTTCCACCTAGGGCCAACTACAGGGTAGCCATTGAGGTAGGTACACCTTCAAAAACGGGGCTGTTTTACTTTACTTTAACAATGTGTGTTTAATTTTAATCCTTCTGGAGTCTAGGGACTGCACCAACTGGTGTTAGATTGCACCATTTGGCGTTAATACCTTCATGTTGGTGTGATCATTACGACAAATTTTGGTGTTAGATGATACTGTTTGGGTTGTTTTAATTTTACACCACAGGCCGGGTGTCCAAAATTTTAACACTACTGGTGTCTTTAACATTCTACTGGAGTCAATACGGGACCACTCCCTCTGGTGTTCATTACACTAAACTTTGGTGTTTAACATTAATATTTTTAATTTTATTAAAACATTTAGTAAAAATGTTTGATTTTGTTATTTTTTGTTTCTTCTTTACTGCTTTTGCCTCTAACAATCATAAACAAGAATACCAAAATGTATAATTTAAAATTATACACAAGCAACAACCGGCCGGTGTAAATTCTAAATTTCAACACCAGAAACGACAACAACAGGCTTGACCAACCGACATGGTGTTAAAATTTGAACACCCAGTTTTGTGCAGTGTACTGGAGTAGACAACTCACTGTATACCTAATAATAATTGTGTACTTTAGAGCCCTGTGTAACTTTAATGCTACGGCCAATAGCAACTAACCCAGTGTGTACTCTGCATTACTGCTGCGGTAAACATGGTTAGCTGGTGTATCAATTGGTTGTCTTTTCCACAGGGATTGCACAAAAGTAGTTGGCGCTCTCTTTTGGTTAACGAGAATAAAACAAGGCAATGCCATTGACCTCTTTGATCCCTAAATTTTTTAAATATTTTTAAAAAAAAAAAAAATATTTTTGTTGCAGTGTTTGAGGAAAGATGAACGATTTGAGCCCTTTAAAAAATAAATCGTAGTTATATTACATATTTAACGTTTGACGATTTTTTATATCTAATTACCCAGACCTGACTCATGCGAACCACATTTTGCTCAAATATCCTTTAAGATCTGATTTGTCATAGTTCATCGCATGTTTTCGTGAGTTAACATATGGATTCGCTTTAGGGTATGGGTATGAGTTTTTGCAGTAAACTGTTTTCGCACAGCTTTGACTGAAAAAAATGACCCTATCTTGACCAAAAACACCATAGAAATCTATATTGCGTATTTAGAGTGTTAATTTTCCGAATTGCCGTACGTGTTGGCACACAGTGATGCCAAAGAAATCTGACCTCCCCCCTGAGGGTATTAGTTTTTCAATAGCGGCCATTGGAGGAATAGTCCAAGAAAATTGAGGTTTGATCTGAAACAATTGCTAACAAAGGTTTTTGCACATGCCTTTTGCTTAAAGAGACACTGGCACATTTGAAAAATAGTGGCTGCCCCTGCCCCTCAAGATTTTTTTCAAATCGAAGTTTGCAGGGTTGTAAGCTTTAAATATACAAAAGCCCTCACCCGAAATGCTTAATACCAAATCAGCTCTTCCTTATGGGTAAACCGAACGATTTTGTAATTTAGCGTCGCCGGCGACGCGAACTTCAGCAGACGACGAAAATGGCGTTTAATACAAGAACGCGCTCACCGTATGCATGTTTCCCTCCCACTCTATGCACACTGTTTTACCGGTCTATAACCTTTGTGGTTTTAATATCAGTGAGTACGACGGCGTCAAAATATGTATGTAATATACACATGTTGATTAAAGTTATGGAAAACTTAAAAGTTAGCGTAAAAATTACATGGATATCTTTATCCTCATATCAAGGTCCCTATCTGTTTTGGGGTATGTTATTTTTATGTATAAAATATATCTCTGTTCTTCCAATGGCCTAGACTATCATTTGAGAGCACAATTGAAGCAAGGTTCTATTTGTGAAAATGTGCCAGTGCGCTGTAGGTACCCAAAAGTCCGAGTAAATCCGAGTTGCAGAAATATCTTATCTGCATAAATTCAAAATGGCCGCCACCCGGGCCACCATATGGTAATATCTGGAGTTCTGAGAATCGTAGCAGAATAATTTTGATGCCTAACACATGAGGTAGAGACCCAAGATTACATCTCTACGCCCCTGCAAAATCTTGAGTCTATGGAACAAAAGTCCTTGAAATGGCGACCATTTTGAATTTATGCAAAATTGGACTTATGTATGAACCCGGATTTTCTCGGCCTTTTGGTATATCATTTGGCGACTTCAAAGAAATGCATTGTGAAGATATACCTTTGTTGGCAATTAGTTCTAGGTTACACCAAAAAAAATTCATGGCCTGGAAAATAAATTGGAACTGTGCAGTCACTGCTTTATGCACCATTGAAGCGGAAACACAGATCAGATTTCTTCTGGGTTTTAGCAGTGTCAATAGGCGAGTCCACCAATACACAGCTGAATGCCCAAAGACGAATACCTCCGGTAGTTTCCATTGGATTTCTATTGCGATATGTTCGAAACACATGCAAATTATAGGAAGGGCAAGTAAAATAATAGGGGTGAGTTACCTTGACGCATGAGCAATCTTTACATATAGGCTATTGGTTTACATACAAAGATTTACAATGTTGGCCTTTTAATTAAATATTCGTGCTTCAGACCTGGGGAACGTATTCATTCCCTAAAATTCAAAACAATATTATTTTAACGAGGAAAAGCTGTGTCCCCACATGAAGGAGTGATTTGAGAAAAATAATAAAATGTCAACCCCACTCAGTTATTTGAAAATCAGTGACCAATGAATATACATAATCCTAAACATTGCTCAGCGAACCTGAGGGCGCTAACGATATTCAATAATCGGACCCGTAACACACTTCAAATACTTTAACGTTGGTCCATGTTATTGTGCACGCAGTCGAACAGATTCGAATGTTATGTCCTTGTCTGAGTTGGCGGTGTTCTTCCTCGTTCGCGATTCAAAGAAATGAAAGAAATCTTGAGATTCGACTGAGATTAATATTTTTCTCGAAAAGAAAAATAATTAAAGGGACAACATTCGTGAAAGGAAAGCACGTGGCAAGGGCTCGACCTAATTTGTGGCATAACCTAAAATCCACAAGTTTATTGTCTTTAAAACCCGATTCTATTCAATTTACCAAGAAAGGCAGTGGTATTCAGCGACCTGCAGTTTCGCTAAAATCTCATGAGCGGTGGTTGAGTTATGATGCCATTATGTTATGAACAGATCCTCGAGCTCAAATAGACCGTATTCATATGACGTCAGCCACCAGCCATGGTGGTGGACAAGATGCATTACATTCCAGGACAACAATACAATCACAGGTCAATCGATCCAGGTTTAGCGATTGCACAGGGATCATTGACAGGTGTATTGTAGTACTGGAATAGCTTGGAATGCGTCTATCTTGGCACCAACACGGCTGGCTATTGAATACGGGTATATATGGGAAGGTATACGCCTGAAACGGCGCTTGAAATCTTTTCAAAAGTGTGGGCAGTAATAATAGACCTGCATATCCTGATGAGAAAAAGAGCCGGAGTGTTTTAGGTGAGGGTTGAATATCATTAGCTCTATTGTTCGCTGAGTTTACATCGTGTACATTTTGGTCACTGGCATTCTGGAAGTGAAATGAGTTGAGATGTTATTCATTTTTCTAAATAATGTGCACTCGTTTCATTTGGGGATACAGCTTTTCTTGATCTAACATAATATTTTTAAAAGTTTAGTGAAGAGGAACGTAAGTAATCACCGGCTCTCAAGCACGGAAAAAGGTTATATCGCAAAGATCAAGGCCTAATAGTCAGGTAGAAGTTTCTTAGAAAGTTTGAGGCAACACAGCCTGACGGGATGGAAATGGAGTAGTATTGGAGTACCGACTTTTTCTATTGATAGATTTTTGTTCCTTAGACTAAGCCAATAATTTTTGGGAGGTGTGCAAAAATTTTGTTACAGTTGCCATTTTTGAAAAATCAAAATACGGCCTGCTACATTGTCCAAAATCCTAATCATCCTTAATCATTATGCCGATAGAGACAATATTTCTCGGTACTCCGAGTGTTTTAAGCACGAGAAAGTGTTGGTAAAGTAATTTTATCCTTACATTGCCACAAAAAATTCCCAATATGGCGGCTCAAAAGTCAAATATGCTCTCGGAATCAATAAAAGTATTAGTACACCTCCATCTACATATTTATGCTACTTGAATACATACTAAACACCTAAAATATGTATGCAGGTGTAACATTGATTTTTCAAAATGGACTTTATTTTCCATTTTCTTACGAACAGATATTGAAGTAAGACTGAATTTGGTGATATGATTTAAAATAAACAGTTGTGAGTCTGTTATGGTAAGGATTGACAGTTGAAAATTCCAATTGATGTTTATGACAAAAAAAACTTGAATGAGCCAATTATAGTTACACAACGCGTTAGGTGCACTCCTCCCCCTTCCCCTATTTGGAACCATAAGTGAACGTAATGGAATTTACTATCTTCCTGCAACGTGTTTTGATTTGAAGGCAGTGACAGTTTGATACTAAAACGGAAAGTAATTTTGAAATTTGTCATTTTATATGGGTTTTCATTTTAAAATAAAAACCAAACCCCTTCCTCCATCCACATCCACATTTATGTTAACTGTAATGCAAAACCATCACAAAGTCCATACTCCATACCGAATAATGTGTTTGTTTTTATCTGTAAAACCTTGATTGCTATTGTGTGCATAACAGCCGTCAATATCGCATATTCAGGGGCCCAATTACAATGACCTTCTTGTGTACTTATGATGACAGGAACTGACCTTTTGCATTCTGGGTATCATGACCCATACCTAACCTGCAGATTTTAATCTTTGAAAATTTACAGTAGTGAGTTGAAGGCTTTTGAAACTGTGCCATGGAGTTGAGACTGGAGTGGTAATATAAAGCTGGCAAAATTTATGATGAAGTGTTAAGGCTGCTAGAAATGGTGCTTATTTGATGGATAGGAACATTTGAAATCCCATTGCTGCAATAACTTAGAAGACCAATTGGCAATACAAAAAATACTGAAATTATGAAATCCTACAAAAAAATTTCATATTTCAGCAGGTTGAAACAGCCACTAATATTGTGGGCCACACACCTGGGGGGGGGGGGTCACTCACCTTTGGTTTGGTGAGGTGTGCGGTGGTGATTGCCAACTTGGGAGCTTGTAAGTGAAAGTTTAGCAAAAAAGGGGTTTTTCGGAAGTAATATGGACTCTGAACTTTAATTTGGACCAAATTTGAAGGTTTAGGAGCTGTAGAAAACTGGAAAAATTTTCACGGGGACGCGACACCTCACCGTATGAAACGACGTATGAGTGTAATAGAACCGTCAGCACCAGAAGGTTTTGGTTAGACTAACGAGATCCAATAGCGAATCGGAAAATTCAGAGAAAATATAACTTTTTGAAAATATGACAGTCTGCCGGAGACCCGTTTGATTGCTTGTAGCCACAGGAGAGGGATAAAGTTTACTAATGGGGGTCAAATATTTGAACTGCTTAAACTAATGAAATAGATCTCAATTCTTCTTAGGTTACCAGTATTAAAAACTCAATTGGCTCACATGTGTGTGGTGCTGCCTTTCCTTTTCAAGATCTTTGGGAAAATAGGCTATTCATTTGTTTATTCAAGAAAAGTTCAAACAATTGTAATACAAATATTTCATTTGTAAAAAATATTAAAAAACATAGTTTAATGATACTGATTAAAAATATGCTTTTTATTTGCATAGGGTTGGTTCCCCTTAATAGGGAGGGGTATAACAGTATAATGTCCCCGTCCCCATAGTCCTACAGGAAATTTTTTGTACCCCTTCCATTATAACAACCAGGAGATGCCGAAAGTGCAAAAGCATTTCATATTTGGATTCAGTATCAATTAACATTAAAAAAAAATATTTTTAGAAACAATGCTGGGTCTTGCAACGGGTGACCTTTCTTGAATAACAAATACCTTTAGCGTTTTTCCCAAATATCTTGGAAGGAAGCACCACACTACGTGTGACCAATTGACTTTTTTACTCCTACTTACCAAGGAATAATTTGGCTATATTACATTAGATTTAGAGCAGTTCAAAACATTTGACCCCCAGGTAACTTTTACCCCGTTCCTGGGGCTACACGCACCACGGTCCCCCGGCAGACTTTCATATTTGCAAAAGTTATCTTTTTTTTTCTCTGATTGTCCGGGTTCAGATATTGGTATCTCATTCGTCTAACCAAAACCTCCTGGCTATGCTCTATAAGGCTGACGCTTGCAAACCAAGGGGTAATTGGATGCAGAAAAGGTACAAAATGGGTCTATTTGGTGCGAGGTGTTACGCAACTAAGAGTCCGCGGGAGCCATAGTCCGGGCACCATGACGATCAACGGAATAAGCGTGAAACTAATGTTCGTGAAGATCAACTAATTGGTGGGCCTTTATTCTTAGCGTCGTAGCCGACCTGCGAGTACCCCGTACTATAATTACTACTATATAATTTTTTTTTTTTATTTTCCTCCGCACCGCATGAATTCCGTATTTTCTGACGCCACATCCTTCAACATGCAGTTTATTCTGTTGAGTCTGGCGAATTCTAGGGTGGTGGCACAATACGAAATTCTTTCCAACTTCCCACAAATACATAGGGATTATTTGGGCACGCAATTTTGCAAAATTTTCAACCAAAATGGGTCTGTTTGAAACCTTCAAATCTTCTAAAAAGTCATGAAAGTAGAGGTCTACTCAGTAAAAACTGTTACTTTTTTCAAAAGAATAGGGGGTCCTTTTGGGTAAAAGTTATAAATTTTGAATTTTTTTTAAAGCTATTTAAAAAAAACAAGTACATACAAGTGAATCTTTACGACTATAGGCCTACTGAGTATGCAGGACCAAAATCACAAATGTCTTATTGGCCACCCGTGAAGAGTCATTGACCACCTACTCACTGACGGACTAAAAATTTAAACCTCGTTAATGCAATAACGGAATAAAGCACACACGGGTAGCTGGTCCAACCGTTACGTCACGGTGCGTTCACGGCCGGGGGTAAACAAAAAAAAAAAAAACAAACAAAGAAAAACAAGATATTGCCAAAATCAAGATGAAACTCCCACCTCCTCCCAACATGCAATACTCCCTTTTTAAATTTCGGAAGAGTTCCATATGGCCCTCCCCTAAGAATTCTGAAGCATTGACGGAATAAACCACAGAATAAGAATTTGCAGAATTACTCTTGCCATTAGTTGTGCCTCAGCTTCAAATTCCGTTGTCGATTGTCATCCAAATTGCAATTGGAGAACGGTCTGTGTTTGTACTTGCATGCCCCAGCCATGTTTTAATAACGATTTAGTTTTACCTTTCAATTTCAGACGACTTTCAAGTTAATCGGCAGCTTTGACAGCTAGCAGTTCATTGACACATGTTTTGGCCACTCTGAGAATTTGACCCCGAAATTAACTCCCCCCCCCCCCTTGGAGCATAAGGTACAGGACGCATGGTCCTGGAACCTCTAATCTGGGAGAAAAAATTTTTAGTCTAAGCCAAATTTTGAATGCCATGCACGCTCCGGGAGCATGCAGTATTTTGACAAACAGTTCTCCACTGCTACATGCTAGGACCACATTTGCCATTGCTCCTGGAGCAATGTACATTCCAATATGCTCCAGGAGCATATTCGACAGGATATTTTTCCAGATTATTTAGCTCCAGGAACATTGTAGTCGGACAGAAACCTTTGACGGGCGCATACTTCCTGGTCTCCTCTGTCGTTTACTGCGGAAAAAATGCACTTGCCTCTGATTGGCCACCAGAATTGATCTGCTGTTTGCTGGGTCACCCGTCCGACCACACGCCACATGCGAGAGAGCTCGGCCCTTTTACAAACCAGGAAGTACGCGCTCATCAAAGGACGGGTTTCTGTCTCCGAGTCTAACTTATGCCCTGGACCATATGCTTCTGAGCATAATTCCGGCCAAAGTCTCACACGACGGCTCCCCCTGAAGGGCATGTAGTTCCCACGATTTTGGTTTGCTAAAAAAAAAATCTTCTGCCGCTTTTCCTATATGTTATAGCAATTCAGAATTCACAGCTTTCATTGACATAATTTTACTTTCTATTCAAATAGTTACAAAAGATTCGCCAAAACATGTTAGGCGCATTGCCTTTCAAAAAGCTTAAAAAGGGAGTACTTAGTATGACGCATTGTTGCCGGAACTATTTAGTGGTGCTTCCCCTTTACGTTGATGTCAATGAATAGACTCAACGGGAAAGGACATGCAACCTAACAGCAACAGCGAATTTAAAACGCCATTAACTTCCGGGGTTTTACCGTTTGGAAATCCCAGTGCCCAAATCAAACAGTCATGTCCTACTTACCCCCACCACACCCACTAATGAGCTGTTGTGCTGCGGCTATCATTGCAGTATTTACGTGTATCCCAATGCCAACTCCCTCAGGACCAGACAGAAATTAATACCCTGTCCCCCCCCCCCCCCCCCAATCACTGGCAGCACAATGAGTAGGCCTATTGGTTTATCTGCAATTTATCCCCGCGTCAAAACATCTGTACAACAACACATCATGCGCTATGCATTCATACATACACCACACCCCAATTAACATAACCCAAACATCTCATTTTCTATACTCTTCCTCCACTTGTTTTAGTGCACACGTGCCAAGAATTTATCACAGTTCCTATTTTGAAGATCACATTTGTCCAAATCCAAAGTTAAAATGACCTTAAATTTATCCATAATGAAAAAAATCTATGTTGTGTTTCGAAATCTGTTACAATTGATCACACTCTGCAATGTAACTTAACCACCCTTCTAGAATACATTTCCAACTCATCCGCTTCAATGTGCTGCACATTTTGCCGTTTAGAAGGCTTAATTCCAGTGTCTATATGCTGCTTTATGCTTTACACGTATGATATACATTTATTTGACACTAGAAAACAAACCCTTCTTTGGCATTTC
>JAMKCH010039544.1:0-13074 GCA_023653785.1 Ophioderma brevispina | reverse complement strand
GGTGATTTTCAATGGCAACTTTGTTGATATCAGGATAGCCGAAACTGGCCCAACAGGTTTTTCAACTGTCTCAGATAATTAGCCATAACTCCTGAACCAGACCCCCAAATTACACCAACTAAAATCCCATGAAAGCTGGAACACTCCTAAAAAGAATCAGTAAAACTCCAGTTGAGATGAACTTAAATGTTTGGCCAAAAAAATTAATCTTTCATTGTATAGTTTTTTTGGGGGACAGTCTGTACAAACAATCTGAGACTAGTTTCATCAAAATCGGAGCACTCTAAAAGGGTTACCCCGGGATGACCTTGAACCGTTATGAGCCTATAATCCTGAAACTAATGACCGTAGAAATGGCAAACTATACCTTTTTTAATCCTCATGTCCAGATGAATAAGTTGGTCAAAACAATTAACCCTCTTTTACTTTTGACCCCTGTACAAACTTTACCCCCTATTTTTACATGTCTCCTATTGTTGATTTTTGTAGACTTTTGACAAATTATTCTATGACAATTTAGAAGTATGATAACAAAAAAAAATCTGTTGCAATTTTTTTAGGCCAAAACAATTTTCTTGTACACACACTGGCCAAACGTATTGCAACATGCAGAAAAGCAATTTATAATAAAAAAAATAATGTAAAATTGTACCAGGAGTTTCTGACTACACATTACGTAATTATTGTCAAAAGTTGTGATTCATAAACAGATGATGTTTCCCAGAATCAAGTAGTGCGAAAAACCTTTAAGTTGGTTGTCATGATCCCTAAATATGGCGGGTTAAAGGAGCTGGCTAATGATAACTTGCCGATTGTACTCCAGAAGAAATGCGGGCACAGGAACGTAAAAGGGCTTCAAAATAGTCGCTAAAGAACTTTTTGGGTTTGTCAGGGTCTAGTGTAAATGTTTAGGGCGAAAATCGGAGTAGTTGTATGGACCGGAAAAAAAAAAAAAAAAAAAAAAAAAAAATGACATAATGAAAAGGACCCTTACTGAAATCACTTCCACGAGTTTGAAAACAATTTGGATGTTTACATTCTGTAAAAACAGTAAAAACATGAAGAGTTCAAGGGGGAGGTGGCAGTTTGTGGCAATTTCTGGAACAAGGATGCTGACATTATTACTGCCAGCATTTACCAAACTTGAAAAGCATGTTGTCAACAGCTCACAGATCATTGCTATTGTATATGTGCTAATCCCGGCTAATCAATCTTTCACTTGCCATATCAATATCTTACTACAAACCTAAGGTACACTGGCCAAACGTATTGCAACATGCAGAAAAGCAATTTATAATAAAAAAAAATAATTTAAAATTGTACCAGGAGTTTCTGACTACACATTACGTAATTATTGTCAAAAGTTGTGATTCATAAACAGATGATGTTTCCCAGAATCAAGTAGTGCGAAAAACCTTTAAGTTGGTTGTCATGATCCCTAAATATGGCGGGTTAAAGGAGCTGGCTAATGATAACTTGCCGATTGTACTCCAGAAGAAATGCGGGCACAGGAACGTAAAAAGGGCTTCAAAATAGTCGCTAAAGAACTTTTTGGGTTTGTCAGGGTCTAGTGTAAATGTTTAGGGCGAAAATCGGAGTAGTTGTATGGACCGGATTTGAGATAATGTCAATAAAAGATGGGAGCACGTTCATCGCCGTTGGACTCAGGAAATTTAATGGCAAGAAAAAGGTCACGTGATAACTTTAAAGCAACTTTTTAATCGCACCGTTGACATTGTGCTGTTTATCAGGCAATGTGATCACGTAATTAGACATGATTTACGTAAACCACGTGATTTATCATTTGAATAGCATTTCGAGTGTCTCTGAATTTCTCGAAGACCACTGTCGTCCATTGACTTTATCTCATTTCCGGTCCACACAACCACTCTGATTTTCTCCCATAAACATTTAAGTAAACCCTAATGAACCCGTAAAATTCATTAAGCGGCTGTTTTGAAGCCATTTAGTTTGTTTCCGTGTCTGTATTGCTTCTGGAGTGCAATCGGCAAGTTATCGTTTGCAGTTCATTTAATCTGTCATATTTAGGGAGCATGACAATCAAATCATACGTTTTTTCACCCTCTCTGATTCTGTGGAATAACAGCTGTATGAAAAACACACAACTCTGGAATTTAATACGTATTGTGTGGTCAAGAATCCATGGTATATTTTGAAATCAGTTGGTGATTATGAATTTCGTTTTTTGCACGTTGCAATACTTTTGGCCAGTGTGTACTAAAAGGTGTCTGAAGATCCGTATTATTTTGGTTCCATTTGAGTGCAAGAAATGTAAATAAAATAATGGTTTGACCTGAGAATAATTGCTACAGAATCATTTTTGGTGTTATACTTTGTTTTTGTTAACTTTTATTTTCACCGTATAGACTTTCTAAATTCCACTTATTTATAAACCACTCATATCAAGTAAAACACCAATTGCTTCAAACTCAAATATAAAAAGTACAGTTAAGTACTTGATTTGTGATTATAATGGTTGATATCTCCTGCACATACTTGTCATTATTTCCGATATCGCTTGTATATTTTGCACGGCCCTCACTCACCTCGCTTTTAATACCCTTATCTCTCCTTGTCCCCGTAACGTTCTGTGTTGTCCTGTCCTCGTCGATGCCTGTCCTGTCTTTGTCTCCCCTTACACTCTAAGAAAAAATACGCCTTTAGAACTTGTTTGTCCTCTATATGGAACCTTCAAGAATGGAACCCTCAAAAATGGTTCTTAAAAATCTGATAACCCAAACAGGTTCCTAAGAGAACCATAAAAGGTGAGGTGCTATACAGCAGTTAAAGAACTATTTTTGGTTCGTTGAAGAACCTTACAGGGTTCCATATAGAGGACAAGTTTAGAACCTCTTTCGCACTCTTTTTTCTAAGAGTGATATAGGATATTTTCTTTCTTAACTGAATGAATTTCTCCATTACTCAATTTTTTTTGTTTTCTTCTTTTAAATTTATTATGTGGCAATGGTTGGGATAAGTTAAAGGTGCTTGTTCCGATTTATGGGCATTTTGTTCCTCTACTTGATTTTGAGAGCCTAGCACGTGCACGTACGCCCCATCAGTTACCGTGTGGGAAACAACTTGCAGTTTTGATGGAGACGCAATAATGCCTGATGCAAATCCCTATTCAATTGCTGTGCTAATTTGCTGTTAACCACTAAAACGCCGGTTTTTTGTTTATATCTTGGGGAAATGAATGAATTTGAGGGCCTTAAATTTCAGGACGACAATGAGAAAAATATAGCCTTTCATCTGATATCCAAATCGATACTACTTCCGGGTAAATCAGGGGGGTCGCAAAGATGAATCGGAATGAACACGCACCTTTAAAGCCCCTCGGGGTTTACTTTGATCTCTCCTTATTCAGATTAATAATACACATTGTAAGCCTCATATGATAATCATATTATTATACTATGTTACTGTATTACTATCTCATGGAATATATATATTCAACAATAACATATCCTGTATTGTATAGTAGATTCCAATTGATGGTAGAGTTATGGGCGGAGTTTGGACTTCGTCCATTACTCAAAATAGGGGACCGAAATACCCATACAATCTTTGATTTCTTCCTCGCGATACAAAAGAGATCGGATTGAAAGAAACTGGCCAACTACAAATAAAGTTATGTTGTTCGTCCAGTCAATACTTTGTATTTTATACTATGTGTTGCATAGTGTGTTTAACCCAGAATTGGTTTTAAACATTGTCTACAACAACATATCATAAAATTTAGAAGGTTTCAGTCAGCTGTGTGTAACAATGCAGAACTTTTATCTTCACTATTCATGAAACCTGCTTTCACTGAAACTATTCCTGGATTTAGTTTGAGCTTTCTTTGAACATTCTAGGATTTATGCTTTGAGTATTGATTGGGACTGTGAATGACCCAACCGCTCAGGGTTGGTTATCATGGTTACAGCGCACATCATACCACAAATACACGGACTAAAGTTTTTATATACTAATCCTCTCAAGTCATACCTCCACCTACAAAAAAGTAGAGGATATTCCACTATCAATTTGAATCCATTACTAACATTTGGTCACAATGTTATATGTTTTTACACAAAATGTCATGTATAGGGGTTTTTGGTGTGCTCAACTCAAATATAGATGTAAATAAGCTTGAAAAATCAGAAAGTCGTAACAAAATAGAATGTTTGGCGCCCTCTATGGCCGAATGCTGCCTAATAGGCAGCTGGTAGAGGGGTAGTACCTGATGAAAGGTACTCCAGTGAAGTAGCTGCAGAGGTACTCCACTACTGGTGCTTACAGGGGTACCCGTCAGTCACCTAGCAAGCAACTGTAGAGTACACTATAGGGTGGATACTGCTAAGAAAAATAGCTGCTATTCACCCAGTGCTTGTGTACTTTGCAAGCACTTAGTTGTAGGCACTGCATCAATAAGTATCAAGGGGTACCCTTCGGTAGAGCTAAGAGTACACATAGAGTTGCACTAAAGCTCTGGGTTACACCGTGAGTAGGAATTTTGCTGACGTTACCCAGCAAGATTCCTACTCACGGTGTAACCCAGAGCTAGTCTACTCTATGGTGTACTCTTAGCTCTACTCGAAGGGTACCCACTTGATACATATTCAATGACGTACCTACAACTAAGTACTTACGGAGTACCACAAGCCACTGGTGAATAGCGCTATGTTACTTAGCTACCCATCCATAGGTACTCTACAGTTGACCTGCAAGGTGACTGACAAGGTACACATGTAAGGCCACCAGTAGTGAGTACCTCTGCAGCTACTCCACTGGAGTGCCTTCACAGGTACTCCCTACCAGCCTAGTAGGCAGCACTTTGGACCATAGAGGGCCGCAAACATTCTATTGTTGTTTACGACTTTCTGATCATTTTCAAGCTTAGAACATCTATATTAGTTGAGCATCAGCAAAAATCCCTATATATGACATTTTTGTGTAAAAACATTAACATATGTGACGAAAATGTTAAGTAATGGATGAAATTACTACAATAATCACACCGAGCTCAAAGCCCATTTCAGGAGTACCCATGCAGGTACTCCCGCATGGGTGACTAGTGGTTAAGGCTACTGCGTGTGTACCCAGTTGTGATGATTTACCCCCACTTTTGCGGCCGGCGTGTTGACCCATGCAGGTGGGTACTCCATGGCTCTCTTAACAGCTAACTTCACAGGTACTCCCAGAAGAAATTGGTTGTGTAGTAGGCCTGGTCACTGGGTTGTCTCAGAACCTCATGACTCCCGTTAGTGCCCAAGGGGGGGGGTCCGCATGGGACCCTCACTACTTAAACGGTTGGTCGATTTTTAATTTTTTTTTTGTCATGAAAAGAAAGCGTATTTAAAAGTCCGACGGCCACCTCCCCCTGGAACTCTTCCCTGTTTTTTACAGAATGTAAATACAATTGTTTTCAAACTCGTGGAAGTGATTTCAGTAAGGTCCTTTCATTATGTCAATTTTTTTCATCCATTAACAAATATGAAAATAGTAAATCAGTTCGTATAGTGCTGTCATGTCTCCATAAACACTCCGCAGTCACTTATCTCCTTTAAAACCAATATAAAAAAAGATATCACTGTTGTCCATGTCTCCCTAATATCCTTTCCTCCTATTTTGCTATGTGTCTATCTCCACATCTTACAGGTCTGATATCATGTGTTATATTTATTGTATTTGTAATCTGTCTATACCTTTTGCATCCTAGAGAGTTGCGATGATATAATGTCGCCTACCTTACGCGTGCGTCCAGTATGCATCTAAGTTCCCGCTCCTTGCTTAGTCCTAGTTATTTTGAACAGACCCATACTGCACCTTTTAAATCCTGAGGTGGGGTTTGTAGGAGGGTTATATACAATTAATAATCCGATAATTCTCAACGTTTGGGAAAGAAGGTTGAAGATGTTTTTCTATGGTTTGAAGGGTGCTGAATCAGAATTGTTTGGGTCCAACCTCTGAGAAATTATGGGGAACATTGTGAAAAATAAGGGTAAAATTAATACATGGGTAAATTTGAAATCAAGTCAAAATTGTGTTTAAATGCACCCTCTTTTTTTACAATTTCCCCATTTCCAGAATTGAACCAAAATTTGTGTTCAGCACCCTTCAAACTATAAGAAAAAACTCTTCAAACCTTCCACAAACTTCGATACTAGGATTCTCTTCGTAACCGCTACATTGACAAGTGCATAACTTGAACACTACTCAGTCGATCGCCATAAATGAGGTGTCAAAATATGGTTAAATAAGCCGCCTCCATTCTATCCCATATATAATGCGATGTATCGTGTGAACTTGACAAATTTCAGGGAGTGTGGAGTTTACTTTTTGTATGTTTTTAGGAAGGTGCTGTTGGCCGTGGTGGATAGGATGTCCCATTCAAGACTTATTTCTAGAGTAGACAAGTTACGAGGTACTGTTGAATTCAAATATTGCTCCGAAGAATGTTAATGTTGTATATTACTGTGGACTGGTGTTGCTGCAATGACAATAGTGAGCAAAACGGTAGGGTGTGTGGTACCTACACGTTATGATTTCTTCTTCATGAGATGGGAAAAGTGACACAATCGAAACCGCATGAAGAGATCACATAAGTATCCAACACAAAGGGTGATTTTCCAATTTCTTTCGCAACATTCCCGACAATCAGCAATCCTGACAAGGATCTTTGCCACAAATGCAACGAATTTTGCGATCATTTTTTCTCACCTTCACTACCATAGCCTGAGCAGAACGGTAAAATACAAGGCATGTAAAGCGCCAACGGCAACACCAAAGCCAGTCGTCTGGAAAAAGACTTCTGAAAACATAAGCAGTACTCCAAGAAAGCGCAAAGCAACTTGGAAATTGACAGCGCGCCTTGAAGAATGGGAAAACCAAGACTATAAAGGGCGTATATAGAGCCTCTCTGTGGTAGGTTTCTCCGCTACTTCACAATCCCCGCACCCGTCTTAGATGGCAATTTTCCGCACTGTTCCTGTCATCTGACATCAAAAGCCGTCACAAAACATCACATATGTGACTGAGAATCACGCTAACAGCCTATACATAGATGAGTTAATCATGGACACTGGGAGCTAAGAGTTCTTCTGCAATGCCCCTTGAACCCCTCACACCAATCACAATTGACGCAACAGAAAGGGTTACAAGAAAGGCGCAGTCTTGTATGGATAATCAGAATTATGGAGACTAGAAACATGATTGCAAAAGTGATACCCATACTTTGCCAAGTATTAGACCACATACTCAAGTATTGATCACTGAACAAAACAAGTAGGACTAAAACAATATTGTAGGGGTTGATTTGATGTGCACCTTGTCCGTAAATCGGAGGTTACATGACTCTTTACACTTTGGATATTTGGTTGTGTTCCATTACTGCTGTAAGAAAGCGGGACATACAATGTGAACTATGTGCTGCATTGAAAACCAACATCACGCAATAAAGTGGTCTGAACCGGGGCTTTACAGAACGGGTTCTGAGAACATCAACAAATTTTTCGTGAAGGTAGCGGCAGAAGACCATTCGGCCTTGGATACGACAGATACGTTCGAAGCCAGGAGGTCGTGTATCTTTTTCATAAATATGCCAGGTTGTATTCCATCGCGGATAAAGCAGCTTCCAGTTCCTATTGGAATATCGGGTCGGAATAATTCCAACTCTTCAGTGACCACAACGGCAAATCTGGGGCCCAATAACCAAATGTACTTTGACGTCAACTTTGTAGTATTCTTGGGCTTCGGTTCCATCCCGTACTAGGTTTTTCTTCCGGTAAAAAAAAATCCTCTTCAATAAGATTCACCCCCATACTGAAACCCATAAATAAGCAAGTAAGAACGATAACACCATTACCGCCGCTTCTCTTGTATAATAAGAGGACCTAATATCCTTGAAACACCATGAAAAAGGTGTGATTGACATTCTTCTGAAGGTCGAGATGAATCAAACGGGTCCAACATATCTTTTAGGTATGGCACAACTGTCGTTGTCAGAACACATATAGCATAGCCATCTGACGTGTGATTACTCTAACGAACAATGCACAGAAGCATGCCATGCCGTTCTGCGTGCTCGCGTTTTCCGGATAATGCTAAACAAGGGGCGAAAACAGCATTGGTAGAAGTAGCAGAATGCGACGGCCACTCCACAGTATAGGAGAAATCGAATGGCGGGAAAATGGAAATGGCTCCCGATGCCGATGCCAGTGGTGCATCTGTCCGAGACTTTACTCCTGTGATGGACATGGCGGCCTCTGATAAGGCTTCACCCAGTTACTATTAATCAACAGACTGTGTATGTCGGTCCTTTCGCCAAGCAGAATATTTGCTACGTAAGTTCGCCACCAGCCCAATACCTAGAAAAATGATAAATAAAACTTTGTGTGCTAAAACTGTTATCAGATATCCTATTACACATCATTCATGGTGATTAACAACACAAAACTATATGTCCTTCAAAAGAGGAATACCAAGAGTACCTCCCTAACGTCCCTAGAGGAAATCGGAATATCGCCGAAAAAAGGGAGTATAGAGTTTATTTGTCTTTTGATTTAGGGGCCATTTTCCCCTAAAAACAAGGCAGAGTCCGCTAAATTTATGTATAGTTAAAGAGACTTTAGAGATATAGACTCATCTGTGACTGTGGGTAATCTATTTAACAAATTCAATTAGTTGGACGATTGGTTTGACCCCCCTTCAAAGGACGTTTAGGAGGTTTTTAGCCCACATTTCCCTCCTTGGAAAATGAGGTTTTGGCAATTTCCACCGGAGAGGGATAAAAGTTTCTACAGGGGTAATTTTTTAAATAATGGTCCAACTAACGTTCGTGTGTAACAAGGAGTAAAACGTCATGGTGACTGTCTGTAAAATGCTCGCTATGAAGATATCAACAAATAGGCTAAAGGAAAAAAAAGGTCAAACATTAATTCAGCAAAGGTCAGGTCTTATACTGTTTCGATTGAGTTTAAAACGTTCTTTAAAATTTTACAAAAGTCCATTTGATTTAAAGTATGTTGGGTATACTTGCCCTCGTGGCATCTTCTCGTGGTTTAAGGGGAGGAGGCACGTTCCCCACACACTTCAATGGGGGACCAAATTCCAGTGCTACCAGTATCGGTATACCCTACATATTTAATGCAATGTAATATAAAAAATGCAATCATTTACAGCCAGGCCATCAAACCAGTTATAATACTTGACTGTTGCTGATAAACTTTGGACCTTAGTCCCTATTTGCTGTATATCTCCATAACTGACTAAATAGCATTTTACAGACAGGTCACCATAGACCCTTTTTTAACTCTCCTTTGGTTACCACCGAACAATTTGAGCTATACTAAACGTTGTTTGGACCATTATTTAAAATATTTAACCCCGGTAGAAACTTTACCCCCCCTCTCCTGTGGAAATTGCCGAATTTTGCCAGAGGTACATGGGGCCCCCGCTAACACATTCTAAAATGTCCTTTGAAGGCAAATCATCGTCAAACTTACTTGTCAAAGATGGTAGTCACGGAATTGATGAAGTTTGACTTACCTAGATATAGCCTAGGCACAGAATATGAAAAGTCCTCGAGAAATCGATTTAAGAGTAAATCGTGTTTCACAATTGGGCAGAACATGTTTTTTGACTAATTCGACCCGTTCATTATGAAAATGCCGTTGCCAAATTAATTTTTACAGGAAAGCATAATTCAAGAGGGCGACAATAGCCCGCCACAACTGGTTAACATTCACCATGTAAGGAGCCACATCATTTACGAATTATGCAAACCCGTTTTTGGAGTGAGTGAGTGATTGAGTTCCTTCAAGTTTAACGACAACGCACACAATTGTGGTTTATATCGTGTATTAAGATTAAAAAAACATCTAACTTTAATAAAACCAACACCATAGTAAATTCTATTCACAACATTGTCTAAACACCCACCAAGTAAATTCTAGTGACAACATCCAATATGAATGACAACAACTGTAAATAGATACACATACACTGATGAACCATATCTCACCCTCCACGTATAGCCTAAAATAAGATCACCCAATTGAATACAAAACAAGATACACTGTTCCAAATTAATAATTACGTAATACACATTCAACAACTGATGACAAGGATCATCACCCTCCATGTATCAAGAAAAAATTATCAACTAACAAGATACATCACACTGTATTGAAACATTATAAAACATTATTGTAAAGCATATTGTACAGATTAAAGGATGCTTGTTCCGATCGTCTTTGGGACCCCTGATTTACCCGGAATGTAGTATCTATTTTGGGGGGGGGATATCAGATGAAAGGCCGATTTTTTCTACCAATTGTTGTCCTGAATTTGAGCCCCGAAGTCCATTTCGTTCCCAAGATATAAACAAAAAAACGCCGTTTTAGTGGTTAAACCACTTTTATTAGCACAGTATTGAAGGGCTTTGCAACATGCATTATTGCGTCTACCATCAAACCGCAAGATTTGTTTCCCACGGTACTTGATGGGGTTGTAGTGCAAGTGCAGGCCTCCTTATCAAGTACACGGGCCATTTTCTTGCTCACGTGGTAGCCTATACGGCACTATACCATGTCTACCGCAACAGCTACTGCACAGTCACACACTTGCCTAATTGCTAGGCAGTAAGCTGCAAGATCGGGCCTTACAAGTACCCGGTTATTAGGGATACAGGATTTGCTACTCTTCTGTACTACCCCAATGGCTACCCCGTAGTTGCCCCCTAGTGGAGATAAGGGGGGATGTTGTGTAGACCTACGGAGTAGACAACGCAGCTACCGTGTAGCTACTCCGCGTAACCACTACGCCATTTTGAGAGTGGATGACAATTTCATGAAATGGAGGGCGCTATACACGTGTTCTCTGTGTAGCATTTTTTGAACGTTTTTAGGAAATCATAAATGAATTCAAATCGGGCATGATCAAAAACCCCCCATAAATTTGCCACATTAATAAAAAAATGCAAAAATATGCCAAAAATCTAAAAAACAAAATTGGCCATGAGAAATATCGCGCGCGCTGAGAGCCGGTGTAACCAAGTAGCTACTCCACGACAGGGGAAACAGATGCTGTGGGTACACTATCCGTCTATGCGGAAAAATAACACGGAATCAGTGCCGGCGAGTGTACGTCTAAGTGGGTAGGATCCATTTCCTACACGGTGGTACTGTGTGGTAACTACCATGAAGAAATTGGCCGTGGTAGAGAACACAATACACATAAATCGTGAACAACACCCTTTAAATAGTGGCCTTACATATTACAAATGTAATTGACAAATAGTATGTGTTTCATGTTAACTGATTTTTAACTACTACATATGTACAAATTGCAATGGTAGGTGTTTCAAATTAACGTTTGATTAATTGCATGTATTAGGTTACTAATACAAATTTTAAACTACTTAAACAAGTAATACAGATACATCATCAATTATACAATTACACGTAGAGATCCTAATTCCTCAATTTCAAAAACACCCGTTCCTGTTCAAAAAACAGACGAGATGCCCCTTTTAGTAGCCTCTTGCGACATGCAGAGGAACACATCGGCCAATTCTTTACCCACAACCCGCAGGGGGCCCCATTTATTCGCCTTTTACGATGCAGGAACACATCGGCAAATCTTAACCCGACCGCAGGGGGCCACCTGTTTTGCACTAATTCGACTCCACTCATTATGAAAATGGCCGTTGCCAAATTAATTTTCGAGAAGCACCAATTCCAAAATGGCGGACAATATTCCCGCCAAAATGGTTAAGTCCCAATGTAGGGAGGGCAAATCATATACAAAATAGGTCAACACATGTTTTTTTGGACGCAATTCGACTCCGCTCCTTGGCCATGGCCGTTGCTAATTAATTTGTCAAGGAAGGCCATTCAATTCAAGATGGCGGACAATATGCCCGCCAAAACTGGATCCCAACTGACAATTAAGGAGCAAATCAATTTACAAATAGGGAATCGGATATTTTTTAGACCATTCGATCCTGCTGAATTTGAAACTGGGCTTGCCAAAAATTCTTTTTCAACCAAAAGCCTTCAATTCAAAATGGCGACATATGGCCGCCAACACGGTTAAAACACATTTAATCTCTATTGATTAGTAAAGTGTAGCCATATAGTGCATGAATTTACGATTTGGGTATCATTAGATTTTTAAAAACCATTGCTTAGGCCAAAAAAAATGTTTGTTTGTCCTAACCCAACCGACCCTAGAAAACCTACGACCCAAGTTTTTTTTATGCAATTAGAAAAAATATCTGCCGACCGACCCATATTTCATTTATAATTTTTTAAAAACCAAGTTTTTAAAATAACCACTAAAACAAAACACAAATACACTACAGCAAGTAATAAAAGGACCTTTGCTATGTCACGGCTGTTTGTATCAGTAGCCTAATAAATCGGGATAGGACACTCGATCAATTACGATAGAGAGGTGGGGAACCTGCATGAATCTGTAGTTATGATCGTTGGTCGTACGGGGCGGTGTGACGTTTTCCGTCATCCCGTCATACCGTCACTCTGCTGATTATGATCCATTATTAGCTAATTGGGTGGCTTATCGAAATTGGTGGTGCTATCACTGTTGATATCGATATCGTCTATGTGCTTTGTACAACAGTGCCCCGCCTGTTTGTATTACTTAGAACAGAATCAGTGTGAAGTGAAGTTCATCTTAACGAAACAAAAATCCGATCGAAAAACCGACCCCTAACATTTTTTCCTCCATTACGGCAAAACAAACATATTTTAGCCTTATGGATATCTAGAACAATATTTTTCTATAACCGGAAGTCAAGAGTCAAAATGGCGGCAACATGGTCGCCAAAACAGGCAATATATGAAATGTATTATAATGTCTGGGCAAGATGTACCCCGCCCGTGAGATTTTGATAACAATTATTTCTTGAGAGCTTATACATACAGATTTGGGATCAGTTTGTGGTGGAACAAATCGGTGGTATGTATGGCCATGAGGGCGATTTATAGTTTTCAAAATGGCCGCTATAAATACAACACCACTTGTCTTGGTTGGAAAGATCATGAC